>CAEFZX010002874.1:9108-28471 GCA_903066825.1 Alfaro cultratus | reverse complement strand
TTTTTAATAGCTTGCACTGACATTAGTTTTGTTTTGCAGGATGAAGTTTGTTGCGATGTTTCTTGTGATGTCGCTGGTCGTCCTGATGGCCGAACCCGGAGAGTGCGTCCTGAAGACGCTGTGGAGAGGCTTCAAGGCCGTCCTCCAAGGCGCCAGGCAGGGATACAAAGGTTAGCTATGCAAATAAATAGATGCATTTACCTGTCCAGCCCCCAAAAAACATAAATCAGACCGAACACGGACAAAACACAAGTATTTTTGGACTAGTTTCTAGTGCAAATACCTTAGTACGTTTGAAATAAAACAAAATGAGTAACTTTTCAGCAAGATATGAGAGATTAAGTCAATAATTCCTCAATATTGATGGAAAATGTATGTTTACTGGCAGCTTATTTCACTTAACAAATCTGCCTTTTCATCAATATTATGAAAAAAACTGCGACTTATAGTCTGGAAAATACGGTATCTTAAAATAATTTAATTCGAACCGACTAAATCTGTCCTTCCTGTGTTAAAACAAGTCTGACTGACATTCCCAGTCTCTGTGGCTCCAGAGTCAAACAGCGAGACAGGAAACCTGAACCAGAGATTAACAAACACGCTCATTTTTAATCTTAGTTACTCAGTTAAATTTATCATGTTCTTCACAGCTTTGAAATAATGTACGCATAGCGGTAAAACCCATGAAATTTAACGCCGAGTCGCTTCACGAGAGGAACTCGTGTTCCCACCAAGAGTCCCGCTGAGTCTGCACTGGCTGCAAAATTCGTTTTAGATATTTTGAATTTACAAGTTCAAAATTGAAGTAGATTAAAGGAATGGTCAAAACAAAACCCTGTGAAAATGTGTGAAGATAATGTTTTATATGGAAAACCTTAATCTCAGAATCCTGACTAATCCTGAAAATGTTTACTTTAATCTCGTAATTCTGACTTTAATATCAAAATTTTGACTTTTTCTTAGAATTCTGACTTTAATTAGAAAATTTTTAATTAAAGTCAAAATTCTGAGATTAATCACAGAATTCTGGTGTTTTTCTTAGAATTCTGAGAAAAACAAATTTTGAGAAAAAAGTCAGAATTAATATTATCTTTTCAGTGGCCCTATTCCTCTTCATTGGACTTGTAATTTAATGTTTGTTTCTGGCTTCTTTTCAAGAAATTTGTAAAAAAAAAAAAAAAGAAAAAAGAAAAAAGAAAAGCTCATGCTAAAGCTAGGTTGAAACTGTTTGTTATTTAGAGTTTAATTTTTCACAGTTTTATCCCACTTCCATAGCCGGTGAGGCGTGATGGCTACTTAATCGAGTGGCTAACGCACTAGAACCAGAAAAGTCCCAAAGTTTTACTCGTATTTAGCAGCAGGAACTTTTATCCCATCCAGGACTTCAAGCTTGAATAACATTCAGGCAGCTTGAGGCGGTACAGTTAGGCTGACATGAATGAATAAGGAAAGGGCCAAGAATGCATCCCTGGGGTACTCCACAGGTCACTGTAAGCGATTTCTCTGGCTTACCAATAGCCACCGTAAAATAACAACTAAGATTAAAATGATCTTCAGTTACATTTTTTGAGGCCCAAATGATAGATCTCCTTTTTGCAAAATCACACAGTGTTTCGCAATATTATAATTTCCTCATTTATGCCCATATATAGGAGGGCGCAGCTTTCTACCAGGATGCAGGTCATCATCTTCTCACACAGCAAACAGCGTCTGATCAGTCAGCGGGAAGGTAGGAACCAGCTCCATTATTAGTCTAATTTTAATAAGATGTATTTCATAGCCAATGAATGGTTTTTAATTTTTTGCAGGATGAAGTGTACGACGCTTTTTCTCGTGCTGTCCATGGTTGTCCTGACGGCTCAGCCAGGAGAGTGTATATTTGGATGGATCATAAAGGGAATCAGTCATGCAGTTCATGGCATTCACAGGTAAAAATAAGTTGATATAATAAGTCAGAGTGGATAAAGTCACTTAGCATTATTAGTTTATTTTTTTTTTTAAATATAAAAACATCTAGGATTTGGTTCATTTAAGTAAAACAAAAACATTTAGCATTGGATCTTTTAAATAAGTCAACCGTTTTTTTGTCAGCTATTTTGTTACACTGAACTGTGAACTTGATTTTTCTCCTACCAGCCTGATTCATGAGAAGGGAAAAGTTGCAGAAGAACAAGCAGACCAACAGCAACTGGACCAGGATCAACTAAACCGGCAACAACTGGACCAGGATCAACTGGATCAGGAAGATCTGGACCAGGATAAACTGGACCAAGAAGATCTGGACCAGGATCAACTGGATCAGGAAGATCTGGACCAGCAGCAGTTGGCCAAACGCTCCTACCAATCCGCACGTCGTCGCTTTGATTAGATACAAGAGGCGACTCTGGATCTGCCAGCAGTTCTTGCTTTTAAACATCTTTCAAGTATCAACCTTCTTATGTTGTGTCACTTCTGAATACTTTGCTTTTGTTATATGACATTTTTTTGCAAAGTGGAAAATAAACCAACGAAGCTTTGGTTGAAGCTTTGGTTGAAGCTTTGGTTGAAGCTTTGTTGAAGCTTTGGTTGAAGCTTTGTTGAAGCTTTGTATGTAAACCTGCAGAGAGTTTTGTCAAAAGTGAAATGCAAATAAAATAATTTTCTCTAACTCTTGATGCACAGTTTCAAAGTTTTATAAAAAGAAATTACAGGACTAATGTTCAACTGGCAATATCTGAAATTCAGATAAGATTAAACGCCAAGTTTTGGACACATGTGTGAATGTTAAGAAGGTCTTCACTGCAAAAACACAAAATTTCACCAAGTATTTTTTTAATCTAGATTTTAGTGCAAATGTATTCAGACATTTAAAATAAGAGAAAACTAACTTAAAAGTAAACTTTCAGCAATAATGTTAGAGCTTCCTTCAAGTCAACAATTCCTTAATATTAATGAAAAAGTTTTACTTCCACTGGCACCGTAACCTAGCAACGCCACCCAAGCCCAGCCCGTCGCCTAGCAACCCAATTGTAGTTCCACTGGCAGATTGTTACATTAATAACATATGGAAAATAATTTAAGTGAAATAATCTGACAGTTGAACTAGAACTTTTTCAACAATATGAAGGAATCGTTGACTAAATCCAAGCTCCTAAATTTGTAAGTTAGTTTTGTTTTATTTCAAGTGTATTAAGATTTTTGAACCAGAAACTAGAAATACTTGATAAGTAACGATAAGGCACAGTGATGTGTCTTTGCAGTTTTGATATAAAGTGTTTAACCAGGAGAGTAATAAGGCAGTTATGTATTATTGGAGACACTTAAAAATAGAGACGAGTTAACGAGCTAAAGTTCACAAAATCCGTTTTGAAACTTTGCTTGTGCACTTCAAAATCATAAAATCCTACCCAATATTTTTGTCTAGTTCCTACTAAACTTGAAATAAGAAAAAATAAACTAACTTAAAAGTAATTTTTCAGCTAATTATATAAGGTTGTTTTAAGTCAATAATTCTTGCAGATAGTGAAGACATTTTTCCTGTCTGAAGTGGAATAATCTGCCAATGGAAATGGTAATTTTCATGGTAATTTTCATGTTATTTTAGGTAATTATTGACTTAAAACAAGCTTCAGTATCTTGATAAAAAGTTACTTATAAGTTGTTGTTTTTTAATTTAATATTTAAATTAGAAACTAAACCAAAAATAGTAGCTAAGGTTTTTGTTTTTGCCATTCTGTTTTCTAATTTACAAGTTATTTGGCTTTTTCTTAATGTGAGGCTGATTGTTGTGAAATAAAAAGAAGCACAATGGTAGAAAAATGATAAAGCCTGTCAGGAAGAACATACTATACGTTTCTGAGTCTGGCGTGAAACCCAAAAAGGTCTTAAAATAATTTTAAATCTCCTTTTTCACTGTATAGTGTACAAGTAGAGGAAATTCAAACCAAGAAAGTTCAGCCTGAAAGCAGACTGCAAGATGCTAAAAACTCTGTTTGCTTCAGCCATTTGGAAATGAACTAAAACAGTGATGAATACAATGCTTGTTAAACTGTTTTAACTTTATTTGAAGTGATAAAAGTCTTGAGCCTCAGGGCTGAACTCAAACTTTTAGGGAAGTCAGAAGAACAAGGTGCGAGAACAAACTTCGGTTTTGTGGTTGAACTCGTTCTTTTGTGTCCGCCTTTTCTCACATGAAGACAAACTTTGAAAAAACAACGACTAGAAACAGACCAACTCATAAAGAAATAAACTGATTTAAAAAACAAAGCTTGACTGAAGGGAAAGCAACAGAATTCACCATTTATTCACAAAGACTAAATCAAACCTGTTTTTTAAATTGTTTTCTAACAAAGACTGATTGTTATATTTGATTTTCAGCTTTTATGACTAAATAATTGATACGGCACAAAACAATATAGAGTTTAGCTAAATGTCTCATTAGTAGAAAACATGCAAAGTTTTACAAGCTCAGAGTTTAATGTATTTAATAGTAAGTTTACGTAGATCAATTTGCATTGATCACATCTTACTTCAATACCCCTAAATAAAATCCACTGCAGCCAAACCCTTTCAGAATAAAACCGTAAAGAATAAATATCTCAGAAAAGTCTTTAAGGGGAAAAAGAATAAAGGATTATTCTGTTTCTTGTTTTCACTCTTCAAAAAGTGAAAAACTTTAAAAAGCAGTTTGATTTATTTTAGAACTGGACATTTCAGCTACATTAATTTTACAGTTTGGTGACTAAATTAACGTCACAATCCAAACCAGAACTGACCAAAAAGCCATGGATGATTCTGGAGCATCAATACATACGGAAAATATTTAAATAAAGTGAAAAATAAATGACCTACATGGCCTGAAATCCTAAATTATTTATTTCTATCATGACATGGTAACCCAAAGAGGGATTCTGCAGAACACATAACTATTGACCATTAAATGTCTCAAATAATAAATAATAAGGATTAGTTTGTTTACCAAGTTGATATTTTAATTTGGATCAAATTTACTGACATTTATGCCGAAATAAACATTTTTTTTTCTAAAAAGAAAAAAGTCTGTTAGCTGTTGACATCTTTTCCAGAAAGAAATATGTAAAAGAAAAAAAAAAGTCTTAAAAATATATATTTTTGAATATTCCTCTCAAAATCTTGTGTCATATCCACCTGCTCTGTCATCTGGTAAAAACATTTGAGCAACTTTGAAATGAGGAAGGTTTTTGTTTTGTAGTGAAAGCATAGAGTCAGGATGATGCTGTCATACAAAACAAGAAACCATGTATTAATATAAAAACATCTTAATTTAAAAAGTTAATTTTTACTGTACTTTGCAGCTCGATGTCAAACTGCAGAAACAATTAATCTTTAGGTGGGATTGTAACCAGATAAAGAAGAAAGATCAGTGATGTTTTTACGTGGTTTTTTTTCTTGTATTCAGTATTTGATGGAGTTTGGTTCATGTTGAGCAGTGGAGGGATTTTTATGTTAAATTTGAAAGAAATAAGGTTTCTATAGTTTTGTTTTTAAGTGCTTGAACTCAAAGAATAGATTTTTGTCATTTATTCAGCCTTACCTGCAACTGGACTTTGATTTTTTATTGGAAGTTAATGTATCGGCTTTACAAAAAGGCCATTATTTGCTCAGTTACATATTAGTTTTAACTGTTTAATAAGAGTGAAATTCAAACATATCCACACCTGTGCAAGTGAAGAGTTACACATCTGGAAGACGAAATGGTGCAACGATGACTGAGAATGACTGGACCTGAGACTCTGTTGCAACCAGTTCGCTTTCCGAGTGCAACAGCATGAATACAGAACATCAAGCATCATAAATTATGTTTTTTAAAGTTGATTTTTGACTTTTTTGTGCCGATTTTTAAGAGTTTCAGCTGCTACCAAACGCTAACCTCTGGAAATTTAAGTACATCAGTGCTGTATGATCCTAAATGTACTAAAGTTGTATTTTTGTTATAACTCAAAGGTTTATGAATAAGGAGATGCACATCTATTCATCGCAAAAGATTTGAGGCTTTTAATTAACAAAAATAAAATACAAAAATAAGACACAGCGGGACGGATGATCAAGGAAATGGTGGACAGGGAGAGTCTGACTAAAACTACCTGGATGTCAGACAAATTCTGGGGCTGATTATGTGTCTCTGCTCATTTCCAAACCCAAATAAGTAACTTCACGTTTAAAAACAAGCGCAACTTGTGACTTATTAAAGCACTGTAGTAAGCTTCCTGCTTTCGGAGCGGAGTCCAGTCCGCTTGCACTCACACTCCATCCTAACCGCGTCAGAGTTCACTTCAACCGAACCGAGATCGAGGTTTATAGGCGGATCAGAGTTCGATTGTGCATTCTCACCTCTCCAGACAAACCGGACTAGAGTTCGGTTAAAGGGGACTAAACAGGGCTGGTATGAATGATCCCTAAAATCACAGAAAGCCAGATCACCAGCGGCTCCCGTGCAGCATGCGGTAATCAAGCACTGGATGCTAATAAAGTGCGGTGGCTCCATCGGGTTGAGTTTACCCAACTCACTGGAACAATTGCTCAACTCTAAGCGATAGCATCTGCCGCTGGTGGTTTCTCTGAGCCTGCAGCTTGATGGCCTTCGCTTATCAGAGGTTGTGGTACCAATTTCAACCCAAGCTTACAACATGAAGGTAAAACAAAAATTCACCACTTTGTCAGCATTAATGCAACTAAAACCTCAGACCATTCCATGAAAATGGTATTTAAAGAGAGAAATTCAGACTCGCTTCAAGCTTTTATCTAGAGCTCATTGGCAACAACCAGTGGTCTCTTTTCCAACCTTTGACAAGTAAAAATATTATTTCTAGTTGCTGAAATGACATTTTTTAATAGCTTGCACTGACATTAGTTTTGTTTTGCAGGATGAAGTTTGTTGCGATGTTTCTTGTGATGTCGCTGGTCGTCCTGATGGCCGAACCCGGAGAGTGCGTCCTGAAGACGCTGTGGAGAGGCTTCAAGGCCGTCCTCCAAGGCGCCAGGCAGGGATACAAAGGTTAGCTATGCAAATAAATAGATGCATTTACCTGTCCAGCCCCCAAAAAACATAAATCAGACCGAACACGGACAAAACACAAGTATTTTTGGACTAGTTTCTAGTGCAAATACCTTAGTACGTTTGAAATAAAACAAAATGAGTAACTAAAATGCAGACATAGTATAAAAGCATAAAAATCTACCTGAAGGTATAGATCATAAAATCCAGATGTGAAGTCGACTCAATGTTTACTTCTGTGAAATTATTTTAAAAAATGAAGCTAAAATGTATAATGTATAAAATCAACAGCAGCTTAACAGTTAAACACAGAGTTCAATAAAACTATACATTATGACAATTAGATTCATAAAAGCTAATGTGTTCTGCACTGTAAAAACAAACTCTTATCAAGATTCTTTGTCTAGTTTTTCAGTGTAAATATCTTAGTGACTTTGAAATAAGACAAATCCAACTCATAACCAACCTTTCTGCAAGAAATAGAAGTTTGTTTTAAGTTAATATTGATAAAAATACAAAAAAGGTTTTTATGTATTAACTATTTCATGAGTTAATCTGAATCTAGTCATTTTTTATTTTCCAAGAAAGCAAAGCCATGTATCATTTTTATCATTTTGTTCGATCATCAAGTTCAGGTTTGAGGTTTAGATGTGACACTTCTGCAGGCATTTGATGTGATCGTTCTCATGTTTGTTGTTTCTGATCCACGGCGATAAGAAGCGTCTTCCTCGTCAAACGTGGAAGCTGGATCTTGTACGACCACTTTCTCAATGTCTGGTGAACGACTGAAACACTGAACGGTTGCAGTAGAAGTAAATGCAACATTAAAATTGAGAAACAGTCCAACCCATCACAACAGACGAGCATTTAAGGCAAAAAAATTCACGTCAGATTCAGATCTGCTTTGGTTTTAAGACAAACTCTGACGCTGTCTCAACCTGCTGAGAGGTAATTATATCATTTATGGGTTTTTATTGGGTTTAAATGATTAAATTTGTGCTTCGTTTTGCAGGATGAAGTGTGTTATGATCTTTCTGGTGCTTTCTTTGGTCGTCCTGATGGCCGAACCTGGAGAGGGATTTCTGCGCTCCATTTGGAGAGCGGGCAAGTCCATGGTTAAAGGAGCCAGACAAGGATTCAGAGGTTAGCCTCAAAATGTTAATTACTTAGAAGAAGTTAACAGGATTGAGACTGGATCTCGTTTTAATTTATCTCCAGAGTTTCCAACTCTGAGTAACTTTTTTCCTTCCCTGCTTTTAGCGTACAGACACCAGCGGAGATTGGATAAAGTAGAAAGGTAAGTTTTCTCATCACCGTCAACGAATTAGTTCAAAATTCCAGTTAATTCTGATTGATTTAAGTTCAAAGTTCATGCAGCTGTCAAAAAACACAACCCTATTTCTGAAAAAAAGTTCATGCACAAAAAAACTAATCGGCCGTCTGCCGCAACGTTCCCACGACGGCGTAGAAAGGAGCAGTACATTTTCACCAAAACACTCAAATTTTTAAATCATTTTTTAAAAATTCCATTAAAAAACGTGGAAATTCCTGATTTTAAATTTTGCTAGAAAACACAGAAATTTTGAGATTAATCTCAGACATTTTCTAGGAAAAACTTGAAAAGTTCAAAATGTTGAAAATTTACTAGAAAAAACTCTGAAAGTTTGACCTTCATCTCCAAAATTGTATAGAAAAAGGAAAGAAAAAAAATAGAAATTTCTAAGTTTTAAAAGTTGCAATTTTTGTATCTTTTGAAAAAAGTTGAAATATTTCTGAGTTTTTTTCTTTTTTTTTTCCAGAAATTTCCTCTTTTTTTTTTTTTTAGAAAAATTCTGTGATAAATCTAAACAGTTTTTGGTGGAAATTTCTTTTTTTACTCTGAATGTCCTAATACACCTTTGTACATTTCTGTACACATAAACAAAATTTATAATACCATATATTTGTTTCAAATTTAATGTCAAATGGCCAGATTTTAGTTTTTTATATTAAAACACTGATTGTTGTAATAAATTAAATTTTAGGATCTAATGTTTAGTTTCTTCTTTGTCTAGATACAGACAGAAATATGAGAAGGAGCCAGAAGAGGAACCTGAACGCCGTCGCTACACCTGAAGATTCGCCAAACGCCAGAATCTCAAGATGGAGCATTTAGCTTTTCCGCTTTTACTTTTATAAAGAAAAATAAAGAGAGAATAGACAAAAATGTCAAAAACCTGCTAGATTTTCTGCTAAGCTAGAGAAGCTGATGCTGCAAACTTTCTTTGATTAAACTTTTAATTCAGATAATCTACTGTGTCGTCGTTCAGATTCATATATATTTACAAACACATCAGTTATGATTCATAACTGACCTCTTCCTGTTTGGGATTTACATCCAATTAATGTGCAAACACAGATCTTACAGATTTCAAATAGAGATGTGAATTATGTTACATTTACAATATTAATGCCTCAAACGTCACAATGGCAAATCAATAAATTCTTTATTTGGTATAAACGTTTATTTTAATAAAAGTGACATACTGCAGATTCGCCCAATCAGGTCACCACATCAACAGTATTTCACAGAACAAATTACAATCAATTGCTAATTTATATAAGCAGATTGCACAATAATCCAGTTCTAAAGGTGGAAGTTTATGTGACGAAGCAAAACCTGAATCACGGAACAATAATTGCAAAAGGTAAAAACGCAACAATAAGATTGAGAAACTTCAGTCCAGCCCACAGGACAGATAAGTATAAAATGAGACAAATCCACACAGTTCACTTCCCCCTTTATGCAGAACCTCTGGCATCGTTTGGGCCTGCTGACAGGTAAAATAGATTTATCTAGATTTATTATTTTTATATGTTATTTACATGACATGTTTGAGTTTTGCAGGATGAAGATCGTTGCGCTCTTCCTCGTTCTGTCTCTGGTCGTCCTGATGGCCGAACCGGGGGAATGTTTCCTTAAGTCGCTTTGGGGAGGAATAAAAGCTGCGTTCAAAGGCGCCAGGAACAGTTGGAGAGGTAAATCATGTTCATAAACACGAAGGTTTCACGGTTAATGTGCTCAGTTCATGACTTAAATAACAAATAATCAGTTTAACTACAACCTCATGGTATTTACACAGATTTAAACCAAATGTGCTTTAAAGACAGGAATGAAATTATTTCTATTGCTGCTAAAAAAAATATACACCGTAATAATCCATTTAGAGTTTATAGCCTTTTGTAGCAAATTTCAATAAAAAAAAAGGTGATTGGTATCATATCTGCTTTTTGACAAATCAATAAAGTTTATTTGTGTAGCACATTTCAGCAACAAGTCAGTCCAAAGAGCTTTACACCAACAACCAGCTGTGATACCAGAGACAAACATCAAAATCGTCAATCCACATCAGATACGCTGATCAATTCTCCAGATTTTATGAGTCGAAATCAACTCTGGGTTTTTAGTCTAGATCTAGAGGAAGTCAGCGTTTCAGCTGCTTTGCAGTTTTCTGGAAGTTTGTTCCAGATTTGTGGCGCATGGAAGCTGAATGCTGCTTCTCCATGTTTGGTTCTGGTTCTTCAGAGGGGACCAGAACCAGAGGGTTGCTATGACAACAGCAGCCCTTTAGTGTGTTTTTGTGCAAAGCCGCTCGGTGATTTATATATTATGTTGTTCAGGCGACAGAAGGCCGACTTTGTAACCGTCTTTACGTGACGCTGAAGGTTCGGGTCAGAGTTCCTGTTATAAGTGAAACTAGAACTATATCAATATTAAGCTATTATTGGGTTGAATATTAAGCTTACAGCTTCTCAGTAAGCTGAGAAGTTACTTGTAAGTTAGTTTTGTCTTATTTCAAGTCTACTAAGATATTTGAAACAGAAATTCGACCAATGTATTTGGTAATATTTAGTTTTTACAGTGCAGTCTGAAAACATGACTATTTAGCAACCACCAACTGCAATCATGTCTTCTGTAGGATTATTTTAATTTTTTTCTGAACAGATTCATGTGTTGTGCTAATCTTTTGTCTCTGTGTTTAGATTACAGACACCAGCGCAGATTGGAAAATGTAGCAAGGTAAGGAATTAGCATCGCATGTTTATCTGAGTCCTAAAAGGGTTTTTGGGCCTTTAAGCTTCATCTGATGTGATGCATTTCGCTTCAACGAAACAGCAAAAGCGCATGTTTTTAGTTTTAGTTTCGTTAGTATTTTGTTTCATTATGCTGACATTTTTGTAATTACCTCAAGCTAAATATTTATTCACTTTTCTATCTAGATACCAGAAGGAAATGGAGAATCAGCAGAATCAAGAGGCGAAAAATCCGCCACCGAATTAGAAGTTAACATGGATGACCTGAAGATGTGATGAAACGATTCAACGTTATTTTTGCTGAGTGCCGGATTTCTAAGCTCATAATAATTTACCTTTTTGTTTTTGCTTGAGCCTAAAATAATTGGAAACAAAGAACATTTATTTTATTTCTAGTGCTATAATCTTAAAGGATCTAGTTGTGGTTTTTCAGAAATACAAACTCAAATTGTATAATGAAATAATGGTAACTTTCTGTGAATAAAGTATAGAAGCAAACTTTCTCTTGTTTATTTACTTTTTTAACCAACAATATGATTGGATTCATTTCAATGGAAGCAAACCGGTAAAGTTTCATCTTCATGTTTGGTTTGAATTTTTAAAATGTTTCAAATGTTTCTGTGACATTTTGAATCTGATGGTAAAACGATTCCTGATGTTTAAATCTCAAGTCTCTCTTTTGTTTAAAGGGACAGTATCATGTAATTTCCAGGCACATATTTCATCTTATACCATAATATGTTACCTTCAGATGTTATAAAAATGGTGTATATATCAAATATGACTTAAATGAAATTTCACTTTGTAATTTATCACCTTGAAACTGGGTCTCTGTCTCCTCTATTAACTCTTTAAAACGTTTTTATCAGCGTTGCTCTGAGAAGCAGCTCCTTTAATGAGCTCAGCTGATTCTCACTTCCACCAGGTGTTTGCTAATTGCTGCTGGCTAGTCTGAAGGAGCTGCCCTGTGAGGCAGAAGCTCAGGAGCTTGGTAAAGCAGCTTGCTATTCTGTATTTTTTCAATAAACTGTTTACGCTTATTTTCTTATTTTTAAGGCTGAATCAATTTTTTTCATCTTAAGTTTTTTTTGTAGGAATTAAATATCCTGGAACGAGTTTCTAATGTAAATAAAAAACAAAAACTGGGAATAGGTGAAATTTTCCACAGATAAATCCACCGAACTGTGAAACGACAGATCTGCTGTAGATGACCTTTCCTTTCCTTTGTGATTATTGATCAGAAAGTCACAAATTCAACAGAGAATCTGATGCAACAGATCAACTTCTTAACACCGAGATCCTTTAATCTGGACTAAAAACCAAACTGAGTTGATTTTGAAATGAAACATGGACCAACTTATTGGTTGTCTGTTGATGATTTCAATGATTTTACTCAACAAAATGTTTATCGGTTTCACAATTGGTGATTGTTTCATAACTTTTTATTTTGTGTTTTTATGATGTGAAGCATTTTGAACTGCCTTGTTGCTGAAATGTGATTCAGAAATAACTTTGCTACCCAAATTTGCTCCAGTTAACTTCTCTAAATAAAAGCTACAAGCTACAAATGGATTAATATGATGCTTAATTTTAGTAGCAATAGAAATAATTTCATTCCTTTTTTTAACACATTGTTGGTTTAAATATGTGTCTAAGTAGCATAATGTCATTGCTAAGCAGATTTTTTCTTTAATTGTCCTCTGTTGGAGAGTTTAACAAAAAAAGCTCAAATGTTTTTATATTTTGCCAGAAATAAAATCATCATTTGTCTTTTTTGCTGTCAGACCTGTTTTGATCAGATCAGCTTTTCCAGAAAATGATAATTATCCATTTAATAGCTTTGTAAGTTCACAAAATAACGTGTTTATCAACTCATCAAGACGCATGAAATGACGTGAAATGTGTTTAAAAAGTTAAGACTACATGGGCAGCTCTGCTTCGGACACACGAAGCGTTTCTTTGTTTTACCTTCTCAGGCCAAAGTTACAACATCTTCCTCTCAAAAGAGCGAAGAGGAAGCTTTTATTTAACACCATCTCAAAAGCAACCGAAGCAACTTTACACGCTGAGTAGGAAAACATGTAGCGCATAAAACATGAACTCAGAGCCAATTCAGCCCATCCCACTAAAACACGAATCTATAAAACGACACGACTCCGCAAAGTCGTTCAGCTTCCACAGAATCATTCAGAAGGTAAATATTTAGTCTTTATTTCTGTACACTACATGTTTTATATTTAGTTTTCTGCAGGATGAAGTGCGTTACGATCTTCCTCATCCTCTCTCTGGTCGTCCTCATGGCCGAACCTGGAGATTGTTTCTGGAGGTCTTTATGGAAAGGAGCCAAGGCCATATTTCACGGCGCTCGGAACGGATATCGAGGTAAATTAAAAACGCTTCATGAATTTTGTAATGTTTAGTATTTAAACCCTTTCCACTGCTGACAACTGGAGACTCAATATTTTTATTGCTCGTCTATTTTCTCCTCATGCACAACCTTTAAATAAATTTAAATCTTAAATGTTTAATAACGGATCCTGTTTTTCTTCGCAGCACACAAAGAGCAACGCAGACAGGAGAAAATGGCAAAGTAAGTTCTTTACATCATTAAATATAAAATAAAATTACACATTTAGGGTTAAATTCATAAATCAAATGTCAAAAAAATCAAAAAGTGAGACTTTGCATCTCGTCTAAAGTTTTATTTCCTCCTGCAGCAACGGGCCAGAGAAGTGTTTGAAGCCTCAACTACAGGAGAAACGCTGAATCTCTTCTGCTGCTGAAATGAAAAACTCCGGCTGCAGCTTTCTGCTCGCTTGGTGAAGACGGAGACAAAACTCGTCAATATATCAGCCAATAGCAAGATTAATCGATTAGCTTGAAGCATGGCATGCAACAATGATTTTCTGCACAATTCAAGTTATTTTCAAATAAAGCTAAATGTGCCTATATGCAAACATTCATGAATAAACTTGCAAAACAATAAATGTCTGCTTGGTGGTTTTATTTTACTACATAAAACTAAACCGGTTGTTTTTAGAACAAGAGAAATAAATTCGTTTTTTGTGTTCTGTCCTTAAAAAACTAAAAATTCACAGAAAGACTATGGATGAGAAAACTGATCAAGTAAAAATAAGTAACTTTTATAAAAGATACAAACATTGATAATTGGTAGAGATGTTAATGGGATTGTTTTTAACACTATTCTGAATGTTTTTTTAACTCTAATTTGGAAACATTTTGAAAAATACCCATAAAAAAACATTAAGCTATTTCAAAATGAACAATCTGGTAGACGGCCATCTACTGGTGAAGAGGAATAATTCAATGATGATAAAGAGTTTTGAAATTCAGACTGAAGCTGCAGAAAAAATAAAACCACTGAATAAAACAAAACATGTGCATAAATATTATAGAAACGGAAATCATCAGCAGTGAATTTGTTTCTCCAATAAAGAGAAACGACGCAGTAAATCTGCTTTCACGTCGTTTTCAAACTTTTAAAAATGATCATAAAGTGTGAAAAGTGTTGCAAAATTACAGTTTTGATTAGTCTGCCTGCATTTGAGCGTAGATCTATCAGATGAAGATTTTAAACGGCCTGATTTGAGAACATTACAAGTACCAGATGCCGTGTCCTTTTATTAGATAATTTATGAGTTTCTAGATCACAGGTGTCAAACTCCAGTCCTGCAGGGCCACCGCCCTGCAACCTCTAGATGAGCCTCTGCTGCACCACCTGAATACAATAATTAGGTCATTAAGGCTCTGGAGGTCTGACCTACACAAGAAGGAGGTAATTAAGCCATTTCATTCCAGAGTTTTGTAGCTGTGGCTCATCTAAAAACTGCAGGACAGCTTGAGGACTGGAGTTTGACGCCCCTGGTCTAGATAACACATCTAGATGTTGCATAACTTTACTGTCATACTGAGCAATAGCTGAAATAATTTATGCTTGTTGTTGGCTGTGCTTAGTCACATATAAAACATCTATGTGGGATGGTAAAATCTTAGGTTTTAAAATGTATTTCAGTGAAAACAGATATTTGCTCATCAGAAATTTCTGCACTTTCAAGATTAAAGAAGAAATTTGTGTATATGAAATCAAACAGAGCAAGCTAAACAAATAAATCTGTTATACTAAAGCTATACTGATAAGTTTACAAAAACATATTTCTTTCAACTGAAAAAACTCAGAGGATTAGAGGCCCTGAATTCGTTTTGTCCACCGAATTTTAACTTTACTCTTCTGAGATGAAAAGGCAGAAATTTCAGATGAAAGTCAAAATTCTGAGATTAAAGTAAAAATTCTGAGAAAACTGTTAGAATTTTGAGAAACAAAACAAAAAGTCAGAATTGTGGGGAAAAAAAAAAAAAAAGTCAGAAATTTTTGATTAAAGACAGAATTCTGAGATTGTCAAAATTCTCAGAAAAAAATCAATTCTGGGAAACAAAAAGTCTGGATTCTGAGATTAATGTAAAGTTTCTCAGAAAAGTCAGAATTTCAAGATTAAAGTCATAATTCTGATTTTTTTAAAAGTCAGAATTTTGAGAAACAAACGTAGAATTTTAAGATTAAAAAAGTCATTTGTTTTCTTTTTTCAGTGGCTCTAGTCCTCTTCTGTATTCTCATAAAATCTTTCCCTTAAATTCAGACAAAAAGCAAACAAATAAGACGGAACAGCTATTCTTTAACCTGGTAGTCTTATTATTCTGAACGCTTTCGGTTCTGCAGCTCCATAGTAACTCTGCAAACTTGTTTATTTCCTCCCAAAAGGAAAAAACTTCCATGCATTTATAATAATCAGCGGCAGCAGTTCCCTCCAAACAGATGATGCTGTTGATTAGTTTCTAATTCAGTCTGCAGCAGATTTTCCCCTCCGGCATTAAAGTCACCTTTGTTTCCACAGAACATTGACAAGCAGCAGAGGTTGACTGAACAATGAAAGTATAATTAACTAAAACAAATTAAAGCAGAAATTAAATAAGCAAAATGAAAACACTTGGAGAGACAGGCCATAATTTGAACAATTACAGTAATAAAGCAATAAAGTGACGCAATAAAAAGCTAAATTAAAACTCACTGAAGAGGATTTTAAACAGAAATGTGTTTGAAAGCTTCCTGAGCATTAAAACATGCAGCGTTGCAGACAGAAAAAACAGACATTTCACTGCAACAAGCTGCGCTGCTTGTTAATTTCTTCTTGGAATGAAATTTTAATTCAGCCAAGATATAATAATTAGAAAAAAAAAATACTTTTTGCAAATAAATATGGCAGAAATGCAATTCTATGTATTTTTCAATATCATAAAAACCAAAAAAAAAAATTGCTTTTTAGATTAAACTGGAATATTTTTAATGGTTTTTCCAGGTCAGAGTTCAAAATTAAGTGAATTTAATCTCAAAATTCTCACTTTTCAGAATTCAGATTTTAATCTCAGAATTCTATTTTTTTTCTTCAGAATTCTAATCTCAAAAGATTAAAGTCCGAATTCTGAGGGAAAATAAGGTCAAATTGCTGAGATTTCAGCTTCTCTGTAGTTTATTTATAAAACATCCCAAATAGACTATAAAGCAAAGCTGCCTTTGAAAAATGAACAGGAAAAAAAAATGAAAACAAAATTAACAGAAATTATATATGAACTGCATTTTTGGAAAATTAACAAAGCCAACATGAAAATAAGGTGCAACTGAAAGGCACTGCATGGGTTTTAAAACAGACCTAACATCTCTGAAGCCCTGAAGGCCTGGATCTCCGTTTTCCGCTCTAACGGTTCTCAGATGTTGCAAAGAGTTAAAAGGTGTAAAACCCTGAAGGATAACGCCAAGACTTTCAACTCCGAAAATAACTTGTAGAAAAACTAATGAGGGAGTCATTCATGTCTAATTTGTTCCTGTCAGGAGTCGCGCTGCACAGTTCACTGAAATATTCTTACTCCCGGTTCATTTTATTTGTTTAAGTTATTGATTGGAGACAGGAACTGATCACATATCAACCAAGTTCCTCACATTAGATTGGACAGATTAATCCAATTGGCCAATCTGTTTTTCATTGAGCCAACATCCAGGGTTTAAATTAAGGTAATTATCTTTCAATTTATCATATTTTATTTAAAAAATTCAGTAGTTTTTATGATTTATGTAATTTGATGTCCTAAAAACAACCGTTCAGTTTAATGACATCCACAGAAAAACTATAACACACTGGAAACTTGTTTGAATTAAAAGGCAGAATGCAGAGCTGAAAAGTCACTGGTCCTAAAACACAACCCTGAGGGACTCCACATAAAATGCAGTAGAATCTGTCAACTTTAACAATGACAGTTCCTCGTAAAAAGGTAAAATTTGCACACCTGAACTTTAATTCTTAATCTAAACATGACGCTGTAGTTGCTACATTCTTCACAAACGGATTTTTTTTAAATGATTTTGTTTATTTTCATCTGTTTTGTTGTAAAAATAAATAAAAAGGTAAATAAAAGTGCTCAGCTTTAAATATTGAATCGGTTAACAAAATATCCCAAAAGATTTCACGCAGACCAGCTCTGTGATGATCTGGCTACTAGTGATGGTTTTAGTTTTAGGCTAATAAAAAAATAAAAATAAAATACAATTATTTTTTAGCTCTAAAACAGCTTTCAGTAATTCTGGAAATGACATTTCTAGTCTGTTCTAATCTAATTATAAAGTTTCTAACTGTATTTTATTTAAGCTTAAATGTAAAGCTTTGGGAGTCCAGAGTATTTTCCAAACTTACATATTTTTGTTTCAACATTTCTAGCTACTATTGTTTGTAGTTGTGGTTTTAAGTAAAATTAGATAAAATACTTTTATTTCTTTTTATATAGTGAAAAACTCAAGTTGTGACAAATTTACACACAAAGAAAGCACTTTAAAATAAATTATTTAAGCATGAACATCAAGCTGATTTACTTTTAGTTGTGACTTCAGATTACATAGTTTTCTTTCAAGTCAGAGGAAACTCCAGCAAAACAAAATTGGTTTGTAAAACATTGACGTTTTCATAAGCTATGAAATTATTTCTTCATATAGCAGGTTCCCTTGGACTCCAGACAGGCTAAGTTGGTAAGGACGGGTTCATAAAACTCTCTCTATTTCACTTTCAGACGAGCTTTAGGGCACGATGGCTAACCCTGGAAATGACACCTGCAACCTCCACATAAAATTAAACAAACACTCACCAGCCGAGCAAGCAAAGTTTGTTTTGGGCGGATGCGGCTTCGCTTAAAACATATCGATCGGAAATGAGATGTGGTCAAAGGAGGGATGAGGGTCAGCCGTGTCATTGGCAGTGGTTGTTTACCTAGAGGCGATTGGTGGCCTCACACAGGCCTTTCCCAGACAGAGACGAGTGGTAAATAATAGAAGAGCTATGACTGAGGGCAGACACACAAACAGCGCTCAGCATCAAGGTTAAAGATGGGTGTGGGTGTAATGGGAGAGAGCTCTATCAACGTGTCATTAATACATGAGGAGGGTTCACCGAAGCAGGGAGGCAGTCGCTGTGGATCCTGACATCTGCATGTCTAATGCATGAGAGGTCTCTACGTCTCACTGACAGATTGATCAATATGAATGTAGCTGCAGCAGAGTCATGTGAATAAGCCAGAACTTACTCACATTACAGAGTCACACCATTAATTTACAGCTGACCAAATGCTTTAGGATCAGGTGTAATAATTATATTCACACTCCACTCCACAGGCTGAGGCGTAAATAAATGTTGATGCTTCACAGTCCATTTTATTTAGCTCGTCAGAAAGAGAAATACAAAACTTCTGGCTTTAAAAGGCACATTATTTATAGTAGCAAATTTTATCTATACAACTTTTTTCACAGATAAGCCAGCGAGATACTGTAGATCTGCGGCTGCATTGATAGTACATCATTTTTAGTTAAATTTTATTTAGAAATTTTTTTTCACAGATTAGCTAGCTAACCATAGATCTAGCTAGCTTATCATCTGTGAAAAAAGGTTTTATAAACAAAATTTAACAACTTGCTAAGTGCAGCTCTAGATAGTGACCTAGCTTATCATGTGAAAAGGTTTTAAATCAAATTTGCCAACTAAAAATTACATACTATCTATCAAGATAGCTTGCTGAATAACTGCAGCTCTAGCTAGCTAGCTACCTAAAGCAGCTCTAGCTAGCTAGCTACCTAAAGCAGCTCTAGCTGGCTAGCTACCTAAAGCAGCTCTAGCTGGCTAGCTACCTAAAGCAGCTCTAGCTGGCTAGCTACCTAAAGCAGCTCTA
>CAEFZX010002873.1:0-89315 GCA_903066825.1 Alfaro cultratus | reverse complement strand
ATATATACTGTATATAGTTGCTCCAGTCATCCTGCCACAGTTGGTTTGTGGATTTGATTTGCCAATTCTGACTGTCTCTTAATGTTATCCCGGACCGATTCCAGGATGTTGAGATCAGTCACATTCAATCACATTTTCCTGTGGGAATGTTAGGTGTGGCAGATTGGATTAGAAAATCAGTGACTGTAATTGCCATTGAAGAAAACCCTGGTTGATCTTCACTGCAAGGTACAGCTCGTACTGCACGTACTATGTCAGAATGATAATGTCCCTCTATGTTTTGGATTATTTTATGTGACTTGTTCCTTTAGTTATATAAACACACAAAAATCAGACAGACAATCTCCACAGAAAATAGATGTCACTTTTGGAGACTTATATGTGTGGTAAAAGCATGCTTCTGTTCATCTGTGTAAAACGCTTTTACAAGCTGTGTCATCACAGGGGAAAGCCTGTTTAAATGCAGAGGGGAGTAGCTGGAACGGCTGGAGAATGTTTAATCACTCCTTTTTCCTCTTCATGGGCTGCATGATCCTCACTTTGGGGGAATCCACATCCTATGCTGCACATAATTAGCTATCATAGCTAACAACTCCCTGATTTGCCACACTGTGTGCATCAGAGAGATAGCACAGATGACAAGGAATTTAGCGACTTACAGCAACACAGATAAAAGCAAATATCAGGATTTCACTTTGAGGGGATTTCTTAGACAGCTCGTGACTTGCTACTTCAGATGCGTTCAAAAAAAGTGATGATTGCTTGGTCTGATAAAATGACACAGTTTATAGGAGATAAGGCTAAAGAGGAAAATGAGCAGAGCACAAAATTCCCTTTTTTGTTTTAAGATTGTTGACAGTTAACAGAGCGAACACATCTGTTAGAATATGTTGTATCAAATATTTTTGAGTTTTGGTTTCAATCAACAATTTCATAAATACTGCTGTCTTTTGCAGTTGGGTTTTTTTCCAATATGTGAGAGTGAAAGATGTATAAAGGATCTGATTTTCACTTCAAAATATGGTGATGGACATGTCTGTATTTTGGAGAAAGTATGACCTTTAAGGTGGATGATGCAGCAGGAATACTTACAGAATATTTCTTTTGATCCTGTGTGGCCTCAATAAAGTCTTAATCTGCAAAATAAGATCCTTTTGTATCTAGATGATTTTCATCTAAATGTGCTGAAAGGTCTTTTTAGGCAATTATCTACAGTTTGTGGCATTTTTTATATTTTACCTCATACAACTATATCTTTCCATTTCCAGTGGCCTAAGCAAATCTTTGTACAATAATCTGTCCCTTTTCAGCTCACTGCACAGTGTCTTTTTTATCTTTTCAGGAGATCAGTGAAAGCAAATCCACTCTTATATATGCAAATAAGCCACTAAAAGATTGCCGCAAATCTTCTCATTATTAGAAATGCTTTGTGAAGCAGGGGAAATATAAGTTTTAACTAAGATGCAGAAGTGGCACAAATCCCAGTGAGAGTAAGGCTGTTTGAATTGCACCGCAACTCATCCTGTAATTTACTTTCAAAGACAAAGTGATTCACAGGAATTCATAATAACGCAGACAAAAGATTTCTCTAAGTTGCTTTGAACCAAAAATAGAAAAAAAAAAATAGATCTGCTTGTGATTCACATCTTTCTCTGTTGTTCTGCCACTGAACGTGGATCCAGGGACAGCATCAATATTTTACACATTTTTCAAAACATGAAAAGGCCGGTTGTGTCCAAATTGCAGAGTTCCTCGTGAATTATTCACACTGTTTGCATTTAAAATTCTATGTCATAATCGATTTATTTGTTGTGATGATTAACTCCAAGGAATAGCTGTCAAATATTGGTGCAATGCCACAACCAATACCGATAGCAGTGTTCCTTTAAAACTGCACACACACTATATATACATAAAACTATAATTTATGTATATATTATAGTTTTGAGATCATAAGGTATACATAATGTTGGAATAAGACTTTTAGGATCCTTTTTATATGATACGATTAACTCTTGGGTTAACTGATTTCATATTTTAGTCACATCAAAGCTGCAATGTGTATGGAGACCACAATGAAGTCCAGAGGAAGAAAACCTTTTCTCTCCCATGGTATGGGCTGCTATGAGATTCTCACCATATGATAACCTTGAATAAAAATGGGGCTATGCAAACTGAAACTCTAATCATTATTTAAATTAGACACATTCCACTTACCCTACTACCATTGAAGAATTCACTGTATACATTTAAATTTTGTGACATTTATTAAATACGGCTTACTTTTCTAAGAAACACTTAAAATTTTATTTATATATATGTGTAAAGTTTAATGCCTTAATATCACATATTGCAGATTAACCGCATTACCTATTTTGACCTCGCTCCTGCAGAAGGTTGCCTGGTTCCCAGAAGTACCCAAAAGGTTTGACCCAAGTCATCCACTTTTAAATACAAGTTTGCCTGATATGGACCAAATGTATGTAAACTTCGGAATTCAAAGAAAGTTATATAAAAAAAAGTCACTTCACCCGCCTTGCCTGCTGTTGGGGGTCAGAGGGTCTGGTGACATCAGTGCATGGCATTTTCACTTATGTCAGACTAATCCAGGGTAGCTGTAGTTTGCCAACATCAGTGTGAATATGAATGTGAATGGGAGAATTTTTGAATGTAGTGTGAAAACTTTTGGGGGACTCCGGACTTGATAAAGTTGTTTCCATTTAGCATAACTGACATGTTACAAAGGAATCCAGCTGTCAAAACACGTCATGTATGTTTGGGCACAAAAAATATTGTGTTCAATAACAAAGTGTTCAATAACAAACCTAAAGACTTTTGTTATTAAACACAAATATATTACAGTTTTTAAAGAGACATCCAAATTGGTAAAAATTTGTGGCAACAGGTCAATGTTTCATAAATACCAAATGTCAGAGACAATATGTCTGTCTCTGACTTTGGAAATCAGCCACATAGTTTTGATTGATGCATTTCTACATATTTGACATTCTGTTCTTTTTAGAAGAATAACAATCTGTCAGTAAATTTGTTGGGAATTTATTTTTGTCAAAAAAGGTCTTATTGATGTGACCAGTCTTTGGACCAATGAGGTTAATAGAACTGACATCACACATAGAATTAGGAAGCATGTGTATCACAGATAACAGATTTGGATGCACCCCTCCATCTCAAACCATATGAGGGTTCAAAGTCACAGCACTGTTCCAAGCAGCACATACCGATTCCTAATCTTAGCCCAGCAAAGTCAAAGTGCTGACTTTCAAAGCTGTGCTTGGTCTCTTTGCCATCATCATTACTGAAGCTACAGATGGTACCAGTTTTGACGGGGCTACTGCAAAGCAGGGGGTTTTGAGTGAGGCTGCTCCTGCAAGGGAATAGAGGGTTGTGGTGAGGATGTTTTGATGTGTAAAAATGTAGGAAGTTAAATGTTTTATGTCCCAAGAGAGTTGGATAGCACGTGTTTCCCTCATCCTACACAAGACATGCTCTTATTCTAGCCTGCACTGTTTTGTCTCAGATGTTATAAGTCTTCCCTTAAGATGAAGTAGTTTGTTAGGAGCTAGTGTTATAACACTAAGTTATTCTATTTCAAACCTGTTATTACCCAACTTTTGATGCTATGGAAACAGAAAAGCGTGTTCTCTTACATTTTTTTATTTATGTATTTTCCATGATAATATAAATTATAAAGTATAAAAATGAGACATCAAACCTGCCAATATGCCAACAACTGTCACCTGACACTAAAACAGTCCTACTCTACTCACAAGTCTGTTAAGCAAACTCATCGATACACATCTGAACAAAGTCTTTGCCATAAAGATTTAAGTAATATTTTCATCATTTTGGTTTATAGATAATTTGTTCTTGTTAACATTTTGTGTTTCTGAATAAAAAAACAACAAAGTGTTCAGTGTATGAGTATGTAAATTTGAATGATTGGGCGATACGAGCTGGAGTTTAAAGTTATGCCTAAGACACTAAAGGTGCTGGGCTTGTCTTATGGTTTGATGTCTTAAGAGATGGCAGCAGTAGCGCCCAGGTCTTCATGGTGTGAATGACTCAGAGTCCATTAGCAGACTGTTTTTGGTGGTCACACCAAAAATCATTATGATCAGTGTAGAGAAACTGAACTTTTTTTTTTTTTTTGGTATTAAAGTCTCTTTCTTGAGGACAGATTAGCAGAAGTTGATGTAAAAGCACACACATGAAAGACCCTGTAATTACTTCATGAAAGAAAACTCAACATCTTCAGAGTTTTTTCCTCAAGCCAAATACCGAGAAATCAGCCAGGAGACTTCTGTGAAGCAGAACAAAATGCTATCCTTTAGCTATATTTTTGCTTGCGAACAACCTTTGAAAAACTGTAAACAACTTTAATTTGATCTGTGAAGCACCTCAGGCTTTACAGATTCTACAAAAGGTTGAATGACTTTAAATGTCACCAAGGGGCAATCAGAAGATCTTAAACCTTCTGTTACCACCAAAGTGGGGTTTTTTTTTGGTTTTTTTTGTTTTTATCAAAAGGCTGTCTTTTCATACTGTAAGCTTTTAGCACATGTAGATAATTGAACCATTGACACACTGATAACTCCCAAGTATCTATGTATTGCATGAAATACTTTACAACTGAGACTCATACAAAACCAGCACAGTCTGGATGTGCTGACTTTGACAGCTAAATGGAGAAAAATGTTAATTAATTCTCTGGATATGTTTATACAGAATGTGAGATGAATATCAGCATGAGTGTGTTGTAGAAATAAGGCCTACAGAGGATGTTGACAGCCTGTTTTTATTATCAGACTGAAGAAAAACAAAAGGTCAAATGAAGTTTTCTAATGCTTTGGAGATATTGGCATTTTGGCCATCTGCAATAAAATTTAAATATGCAGTTATTTATTTTAAAAAACCCAAATGCCAAATGTGATTTTCTTGTTTCTTTTTCCCCCTGTTGAGGATAACTATTATTCTGACCTATAAAACTGGAGTATTTTGGAGAAGATTTGAAGACATTTCCAGACGGGAAGGGGCTAAAATTATCATAAACTCCATTACCTCCTGAATGAATATTTCTAAAGCCTGCGTGTAGAGAACTGCAACAAAGAGTGGCATCTTGGGAGTATCCCAGTTTCCAATAGCCAATGAACACTATGTACATCCCCATCTGTTATCTGGAAACCAAACAAAGAGAATGCCTTTTCTGTTTCCCCTTTTATATATGCAAATATGTGAAGACTGTTAAATCTTACTGGCCTTTTAATTGGAACTTTGTGCTTTGGTCAAATAAATCTAAGAACAACTTTGTTGGAAACTAGCACAAATGTGTGCTAGTTTATGAATGGCCCAACACAAATAACAAATATTTGGAAAAAGTGCTCATGTCTACTGCTAAGTACGGTGGAGAATCTGTAATGGTGTGGGTCATTTTGACTTTCAGACCCCTGAGAATATGGTTTCATCTCATGGCATCATAAACACCTCGATAATACTCACAGACTGGGCTAGAACTTACCGGATTTTGCAGTACTCCTCTCAGACTGGTAATTTAAGGCTTCTGGAAAATTGTAAAAGTAAGTTATTTTAGTTCAAAAATTTGGAGTTGTTAATTTTTTACATCTTACTGCTGCTGTACAATTTTGCGTCCAAGAAATAAAATAATATGAATTCAAAAGTTTAAGGTCATCTAGTTTTATGAGAAAAATATTTAACTTTTTTTCCAGTTTGACAGTAATGTTTTTACAGACAAAAGTTGGTGTTAAGATTGCATCAAGTTCTGAAAATATTTAATTCTTGTGCTGAAAAATCAACGCTTCTTAAAAAGCGACAAACTAATTTTCACAAATGTCTTTCTGTAGATATACTCCAACTTCTTCCTTTCCTTTATAATAGCATATACTATAAATGTTCACTGTATTCCAATACTATGGTCTGCAGGGATGCAGAGCAATGCAACTCTACAGCATATTTCACATTTACAAAACACCTCTCTAAACTGATAAAAACGTTTTACACAGCAACAGCTGCACCACAGTGTAAAATGGCAAACTGTTGTTGTGATGGACTGAAAAAAACCTGATAAAACTTTTTCTGTTTTAGGTCAGTGAGTATTTTGTGAAATTCTATCATGAGACAAAATCCGAGAGTACTTTGGCAATTATTCAGTATTATGGTGTTTTGAGCATGGGGATTTGTGACAATGCAATAATCGTTCCAATGGTAGAAAAAACCCCCCAAAAAAACAAAGGCAAATCTGTTGCCATATCTGCTATAACTTGATAATAAAAAGAAGGTTAGAAGTGACTGCAGTTGGAGTCTAAATGGACCATTAATCAGTCCAAGTTTCAGTGTTTCTTCCTCTTGATTAAAGCACTAAAATATGTGGATGCTGCTTTGGAATTTGAGTCACTATGAATCACAGTATATGTGGACAAAGACAACAAGAGAAAATTATACAGATGCCAGACTATGACAATAAGATAAATGAATGAGAACTAGTTCATGTGGGAACTGTAAACTTAGTTCAAAATGCTGAGATGGGGAATAATGAATATGATTAACTTTATTGTGAGCTGTTTAAACTGAAAATAGAGGATAATCTGACAACACTGTAAATGGATACATCTGTATAGCTATACTTTTCATGATTGTTTAAACAGATGGATATGGAATCCTTCATTGATTTTCAAATTGTACCCAAGGATGAACCAGACTTGTGGAGGACCAGTATTTTCTTCCCTATATTTTAGTTGATTTTTTTGATTCTTTCATGTGGTCATGCAACATCCACAACAACTACAGCTGCATCTTCTTTTAACCCCCCTTAAAGCATACAAAGCCGTGACATTATTATCTAGATTTTTAAATTATTTAGAGGCAAAGTAATCTTAGTCCATGACTTTGAAAATAGCAATAAAAAGATCTCACAAAAATTATCACTCATGTTAATGTGAAAAAATAGTTAATTTTGGTAAAATTTAAATAACTTACATGATCTAAACTCTATTATATAAATCCAATTAAGCTTCAGGATCTGTTTATACAGTGTATATATCTAGTTTCCACTATATACTACTTAACAGTTCAGAACTTAATGTATTGAAATTTTGCTTTACTCCACACAAATACTCCCAGTATAACAAATGCAAAGCCAATTTTACATTTACAAACATCAGACTGTAAGTCACTATAACAATAAACGTATGTACATGGACATAGCTTGTTGAATTTCTTGCATACCAGATATTGATATGCAATAACTACATTTGAATGTAGTTATTCTCTAGCTTCTGTAATCTGATTAGTCATCCCCAGCCTGATGTTGCTGGAACCAGTAGTAATCAGTACTAACTTGGTCTGCAGATGCCTCCAGCTTTCAAACCAACAACAGTGACAAACTGGTGGTAATTTCTGCCAGTGCAACCTTTCAACCACCCACTCCCCACTCCAATCCTCACTTTCGTGCTGCTTCCATGCGTTCCCTTGTGATTAATGCTTCCCACTCGCCTCTTGCTGCCCTTAAGAAAAGGAGCAGCTTACTGTTTTTCTTGCTATGCCACAGGTCCCCCAAATGACACAGTTTAATAGGATTATTTTCTATTTGGGGCGCATGGTGTTTCTTTGCATCTGTTTTAATGCACAGTAAACACTTCCATGAAGTATTTATTTATTTATTTATTTATTTATTTTGTTTTGCCAATTTATGTCAGAACAAAAGAAAGGTGCAGCGTTTCGGGTGGGTTGATGCTGTGGCAGTCATGTCGCTGTGAAAAACAACACTGGAGGGAGAGAGATACGGATTTGAGGGGGTGATTCATTTCAATCTGCCACAACGCTGCATGTGCCCAAAGCTGAAATCTCATCGTAGGTTCAGCCTTAATAAAGCTTGCTGGCGTTAAGCCTTATTAGTCAGCAGTCAAACACCAAAAGACATCTCACATCCCACAACGAGATTACACCATTGTCTTTCTGATTTCCCATTAGGAGGAAGCTGCACTTGTTTCATGGACATACAGGGCTCTGTAATGAAAAAATTCTCTGTTATACTTAGTTTTTCTCTGCCAGAAGAAATTGAAGCGAATTATGCAATAAAACTTTCCTACCTCTTATCCAGTTTTATAACATGTTTAATGTCATGATACAAAGAAAGCAGACTATCAAGATAACAACGAAACACACTAACAAATAAAAATAATCTTCGGAGTATTCCCTGTCACTGGCAATTCTCAGCACAGAAATAGTGTCATAGGAGAAGTTTCTATATAAAATGTTTTTTTTTATATATATAGTTTTTATTACGTTCACTATGTCCTGACAGTTTTACATAATACAGATAATCTATGAAAAAAAATAGCTCTTCTGTCTCCTCCCTTTGATCGTACTGACATCTGCATAAACAACCAATCGAAGTCAGAAGGAGTGTTTAGCACTGACAATCATGCTTACGTACGCACTGCAGGTATGCTAGTGGCAAAAAAGTATTTACCGTTACATAAAAGCTGGTTATCCACTGTCATTGATGGAGATGCTTACTAGTTTTGCATTTATGGAAGGTTCTGTGGGGAAGGAGCTGTGGAATAAGAGAGCAGGGGGGAGGTTGTAAACAATGTATATATGAGGATAAGTGGCTGCGCTAAAATCATCCTCTTAGCTCTGATCGGTTGTTTCTGACTGAGTCATGTATTTCTGCAGGTGACAGAATGGTTACAGGGGTGAAACAGATCCATTCATCCATCCAGTTTCCAACACGCTTATCCTTGCGGTGTGGTGCTGGTGCCCATCTCCAGCGGTCAATGGGCGAGAGAGGAGGATAGCTTGATTTTTTTTCCACAATCTGTCTCATACCGCCAGGACATGCTTATATTTTTAGCAAATTTCTAAAACTTATACTTTTCTATCCTGAACTAGCATTCAGTACTGAGTAAATGACTATAATATCTGACTTAATATTTTACAATGATGTCATCAGATGGACAAAAATATAAAGCTACATGCAAATCCTTGTATATTAAATACTAAAATGTATAACATATTTTTGTCAATATAAAACTTGTAAAACTAATACTCTAGGTAATATGTTCATATGTTAGGACAGCGTGAAATACTACCAGTGTATGATGTTTAAATTGTCTATATGAATTTGACATCCAAATGACACAACATGCTCAGTAGTTATGCAGTTTGAAGCTTACACAAACAAGAAGCCTCCCTTCAAAATAAACTTTAGGTTTGTGTCTATTGAAAATTTGTTCTTCATTACTGAAGTTGCTTGCAGTGAGTAGATAATGCAGACATTTCATACTTCATAACATTACTCAAGAAAAAAATAAACAGTGTGGTACAGTAAAACTGTGTGGTACAGTAAAACTACTCTTAAAAGTATTTTTTTCTAAAAAAGTTTCTGACTTAAATGTAACTGAGTAAATGTAACTAATTACTACACACCTATGTTACTAAGTTAGTACATTGCTCTAAAAATTTCAGCCAACTTCTTTCTCTGAAGAAATGCATACTGACAATAGGATGCTACCATTGCCACAAGTCACTGTGGCTTTGTTTAATTCAGTGTAATGGGCCATTATTTAAGTTTACATATATTAATTTTACTTAAACCACAAAGAAAATACTGAGCAAACCACTGTGAGTCAATCCACAAAGTGCTTGTAGTCAAATGAACAAAATAATTTAAGTTATTTAACTTTACAGTGCAACATTTCAATTTAATGCTTATATTTCAAATGTGTATATTTTGATAATAATCATGAATGTTTGTTTTACAAATATATACTTTCAAGGTATTATTTTATCTTGTTTAAATTACTTAATATTTAATTAATAAATGGTTTAAATGTTAACTTCATCAAATGCATCAGTTAAATTACAATACAACAATCATTCCAACCATCAAAATCACAAATTAATAGGCTAGATTTCACAACTACAGTATGATTATTTCAGTTCAGATATAGCCTAACAAGCCGGTAGCTAGGCTAAAGCTAATCCAGAATGTAGGCAATACAGCAGGGCGATCTCACAGTAATACAGTCTCTGGCTTACCGGCTGCCTCTCTGCTTGTTTGCAGACGTATCCAGGTCTGCACAGGCCCGCCACACGAGCACATTAGTGTTCACATGTCACACCAAACTCCTGTTTGCTTTGTGTTGCCTTGCCTGCCGCTTCTAATGTTTTGGTCATTGTCCGTACCTCTTTATGGTCCGTGTTGTACAACCACTGTTACGCCATGTTTTCTTCTGATCATCTTCTTTGCATCTACTGCAAGTCTTTTCTTTATTTCTTGTCCTTTTGCCCTTCTTTTCACTTTATTTTCTTTATTCTTTTTTTCTTCACTTTTCCCTTCTTTTCCTCTTTTTATGATTTGGCTTCACAAACAGGACACCTGTTCTGGCTCATGCATCCACATTTGAGACTGTTAGGTAATAGCATTCATACTGCTCCAAACTAACAACATCAATGCAAAGAAAGCTGGAATTACATAAATGTTGTTTTTATCCTAAGTAAATAGAGTAACCCTCAAATAATATATTTTGCTACCAGTAAAATCCTCTCATGTATTAATATCTGATTGTTCACACATGACTAGAACAATGAAGGCCCACTTGTATTTCTCTCATTCACAGAACGGATGTGAATAATGACAGTATTGCTCTGTAGCTATGTATTTTGCAAATTAGAGCTTCTACTAATTATTAGCCTTGCTGATTATCATAGGCGATATTCATATTGTGTCCAATCACAACATTGAGTTCTACGTGTGATCTGATTAAATTACAATTTAAATTAAATTGAAATGTGCTCACTTAGCTGTAATACACTCGTGAACCAGACTTCCTCCCATCTGGCTCAGTTTTACTCCCTTAGTGATACTGAATAACTCATGTCTAACAGTATTTCTAAATACGTGTATAGATATGATTAAGATAAATTTGTAATTTCACATACTTTTTTTACCATTAATTGGTCAGGCCCTTATTTGTCCGCTGCTGCCACTTCAAGCTGGATACATGTTAACCAATTGGATAACATGTAAATGTTTTCAGAGTGACATCCATCCATCCATTTTCTAACACCCTTGTCCCTAGTGGAGTCGGGAGGGGTGCTGGAGCCTAGAGGCGAGAGGAACCCTGGACAGGTCGCCAGTCTGTTGCAGGGCAACACAGAGACAGACACAGGACAAACAACCATGCACACACACACACACACACACACACACACACACACACACACACACACACACACACACACACACACACACACACACCAAGGGAGAATTTAGAGGAACCAATTAACCTAACAGTCATATTTTTTATGGGAGGAAGCCAGAGTACCTGGAGAGAACCCAAGCATGCACAGGGAGAATATGAAAACTCTGTGCAGAAAGACCCTGAGCCCTGAATCGAACCCAGGACCTTCTTGCTGTAAGGCAACAGTGCTACCAACTGCACCACTGTGCAGCCCCTTCAGAGTGACAGTGGAGGTTAAATAAACGTAAGGTGTTAATGCATGAAAACAAACTTAAAGAAACAGTTTATTTCTGATTAAAATTACTTCATCAGTAAAAGAAACATTCCTTTTTAGAATAGCACATGAGAAAAAAACAAGACTTTGCCACAAAAAAAAGTGCTTTAATAAAGTTTGCTCGCTGTCAGTTGTTTGAATTGAATGTGATATGGTGTATATATTGAATTTAAGAGTTTAACTCAATGAGAACCGATAATGGAGATTGATAAAGGAAAACAGTGCACGAGTCCAGCTGTGTTAATTCCAAATATTACATGCAATGAGAATAGACAAGCTGATTATGCAGATGCCATTTATGCATCTTTAGATGAGCTTTCTGTTCTTGCTCATTCTCCTCAGCCTTCTTTCAGGCTCAAGCATGCTTTTTTTTATATAACAGTTAAAAAGCTGTCGTTAACCTAATTTAACTTTATCAACTGAAAACCTTAGCAAATAGCAAAGGCTTGCTACAAGCTGATAAATTGAAAATGCATTGATAATAGGCCTAACATTTCCCTAAAGAGGTACTTACTGAGAGGGAAATGGATATGGTCAGACATTCCACTCAGTGGTCAGAAGTAGATTACTCAAAAGTGGATTTTAATGTTGTTTTTGTCAACAGACTTGTTCTTGATATGTTATTTTAATTCACATCTTTTCTACAAGTAAATCTTCCTTAGATGTTGGGTGCTATTGTCAACATCAACCCATTTTAGCCGATGTCAATTAGCAAGCCATAACAAATACTGCTGTTTTAGATAGTACAATAGCCAAGAGACACTAAAACCATTAATTATCTGTAAATTATGTCACAATTTCCTTCCACTTTAAAATTATGTTCTGATGTGTGTTGGTCTTTCACATATAATCCCCCAAAAAGCTTGGAGTTGTAGCTTGGCCAAATGTGAACAATTTCAAACAGCATAGACACCTTTGTAAAACATTACAACAATGATCTGTATTTCCTGTTTTGTATTGTTTTTTATAAAAGATTTCATCGTTACAAACCATCTTAAAGGAGATAAACCTATCCTATGAAGACAGGTCAAATTACAGTCTTTTTTCAAATATGCAATTAACTTCAGTTAAAGTGTATATAGTGTATTAGTCAAGCTCGTCTGGAAACTATGACTTTAATTGCTCTATTAGTATTTGCAGCATCGGCCCCCACAAAAGGCGTGAAGTTCTCTTATGGATGAAAGTGTTTGAAAGGCAAGGGAATTGTGTTTTTGGTTGTCTTTTTTATAAGAATTTGTGAAAATTAGTTCTAGATTTATGATGGCGTTTCAGCTGTCTAGTCACAAACACTGTTTGCTTTTTGTAAGGGTTAATGCCTTATCTGAGTTTTCTTCCTACTCTGCACATTAATAGAGTGGACTCTGAAATTGCTTTCATGGACTGAAGTCAAACACCTGCAGAATCTCAGTGCTCACATTTGCCTCTACTGATGGCAAAAGAAAAGCAAGATGAATAGAGATGTTTCTGCAATTTCCCCCCATACAGAGATATAATTAGGAGTAGAATTTGATTCATTAGCCTATGGAATGAAAAAAAAAAAAAAAAAAACTTCCTCCCCAAGCGAAGTGCCCTTCTACTTCAAAGGGAGGACAGGTTCTTTGAAGCACCACCACCAGGAGTAAGAGATGGGAGGGAATGGGTGCAGAGCAGCACTGACATTACTGTTCACTTCATGGACTCTTCTGCCTCTGGACACTTGTTTCACTCTGGAAGACAGACACTGATCGGCGACTATGTCACAAGGATAATGCTAGATGATTTTGAGAGGATTTGGCCTCGAAGCTTGCCCACCTGAAATTGTCTAGATTAACTTTGTGTCATGTCCGGTGATGTCCACCTCAGGTGTGGCTACTTTAAGTGCTTTTCTTCTCTTTACTTCTTTCATGTCTCCCCCTCATTCGGACTATTTTACAGCTCACTGACCTCAGCATTGATGCAGACGCACAGTGAACATGGAGAGAAATGTGTTTGCTCAAACTTTTCTGTTTCCCCTCTCGCTCTTTCTTCTTATTCTCTTTCTGTCTCTCTTGGAGGAGAAGGACAAGGTGATATTCCAATTCAGTCTGTGGCTTTGGTTCTCTAAATGTACCAGTCACCTTCAATTTCATTACAACATTTCTGCCTGATGCAAAGGTTGTAGCAGGTTTTTCAGATTTTTATTTTTTTTTCCATTCACACCGTCCTATCTACATTTCTGTAAAAGCTTTTTCGAGTCTGCACAGAGACAGATGCACTACTTTTTCGGAGGACAGAATCCCAATTAATTTAAAGGTCCTTTGTTTAGTCCTCCTCTTCAGATCAATTTTATGCAGAAAGGAAACAGAAAAAAATCGTTACACAGCTTAAAAGAAACCTAAGTGAATTACAGTAATTATTTAATGCTTGGTCTTGATCAAGCTAAGTGTTTGAACACACTCTTATTTATTTTCTTAATAGCCCCCTTCATCTCCCAAGGTCCCTGTGTGGACTGTGATAAAAGAAACATTCATGAACAGAGGATGTATCCAACTGTAGAGGAAAAAAAGAAACTGTGGCTTGAATATTTATACTGGAGGCTTTTCATATAAAACCTCGTTGGAAAATTCTCTATTCACTCCGGAGGCAGTAAAATGAACCCTCACTTTCGGAACCAGCATGGGAGGATGTAGTTCTTTTTCTTTTTTTTTCTTTTCTTTTTTTTTCTACCTTGAGATGTGTACCCATCTTCAGGAGTAATCAAAGAGAGTGGGCAAATTGTACTGTTAGGGTAGATGTACATTTTTGTGTGGTATAAGTGTTTTGTTATGGTTTTTGTGCTGTCTTATGGGTGGAAGGATGCAGCAGCCGGTGAAGATTACAGCTTTTTCTTTTTGACACCTACATGTTCTAATGGTAACACCTATTATGGTGTCAGCACTCTCTTAGCGTTTACTTCCTCCGGAGATAAAAAAAAAAAGAGAGAAAAAAATATATGTATCTATTTGTTTACAGTGCAGGTATGAAATGATGCAGCAATTTTTTTTATATTATTTTTCTAAAACATCTGGAACACTGGACCAAAATGTTCGGTTTAGAATAATTTTTCTATTGTTTCACAGTTACTACTGGATACAGTTGAAACCAAGTTTGGCGAGTTAATGAGGTAGGATTATCAAAGAATACCAGATTACCAGAAGATAGAAATAAAACTGCCTTGCATTTTTCAACATCAGATGTTCATATATGCTAGGATTATTATGTCTTTTTTTTATTTTATTTTTTTATCTTTTTTTTCTCCGAAGAGTTTTTGCGGCACTAGTGGCTCATATTTTTTGTGACAGTAGGCTGACAGGAAGGGGGGAAGACATGCGGGAAGGGTCGCCGTGACCGGGAGTCGAGCCTGTGATGTCCGCGTCGAGGACTGGGGCCTCCAAGCGTGGGGCGTGCTAAACCCCTGCGCCACCACAGCACGCCCCAGGATTATTATGTCTTTAAGCTGTTTAGGAAATCTCAGAAAGCTATCTGATGGCTATGCTGTTATTCCAACACATTTAGATGTACTTTACATTTGGGGCAAAGGCAGGAGGGAGAAGCTTCACAGACTGAAAACACACAACTGTGAAGTACAGACCTGGAAGCATCATTTTGTGGGGTTTAGTGCTTCGGGAGGGACTGGTGCACTTCAGACCTATAACTTTTGCCATAGACTTGGGGAAAGAAAATGCAATAACATATATCTGGATTTTCAAATTAATTTGGAAATTACTTCTGGGAAGTGTGTAAAGAAAAACAAGCATAAAAAGCCCTTTCTGGAGTCAATGTTTGATTTGCATGCTGTTGGCATGGGTAACATGTTAGTGAAAAATGCCAGTGTTATCTTGGACTTTGGTGCATATCAGTTTAATGAGATAATATGCTTGGTTTTGCATTAATAAGCATTGGTGCCTTTTGGGATATTATTTTGCATTTCTGCCAACATTTATTTGTCCCAACAAAACCTCCAAACAAGCTGAAAATTTTAAATAAATTTTGTCATCTGTGTTTTTGGCTGGGACACAGCGTATTTATTTTTTATTTTTTTTATTTGCAGGGTAAAAGTCAAAACTGGTGGATTTCTCTGTCAACACCTCTGCTACACAGTACACACAGCTTGACACTGCTCACAGAGTAACAAATTACCGTGGCACAAAGAGCAGATGGAAGGTTAACTAATGATTTTTGTAAGCTGTAACCTCAAGAAGACCTCTACCTTTTTTTAAAGGCACAGTCTGGATAGGAGCAAGTTTTTATATTTCTTTTGAGGTGAATTTTGAGAGGAGAAAAAAATATAATAAGATAAATTTAGCAGCACCTTTGGCAGACCAGCTGAAGCCCACCTGTGACTTCAGATGGAGACACACTTTGACAGGGGTGCAACTCAGAAAAGCAATTTCTCAGTGGTCTAGTTTACATGTTTGTGAATCAGCATTGGTGGTTCAGGGGGAAGAACAGTTTTGACTGCATAGTGAAACTACCTGGGACCAACAGCTCCTCTAAATGCTATTATTACAGCACCCCCAAAGGCAGGTTAATTCAGCGTTAAACACAAGCTCGCATACATATAAAAATATCCACCATGTTTTTGTCTTGCAAAAAAAAAAAAAAAAAGACAATTGATAGAACATGTGCAGCCATTTGGGCTTCTGGATGTTTCCCCGCGCCACATATAATCTAATTTCAATTTACCTGTATTCTCTGAGGTCACAGAATCTCTGTCTGACTGTGCCCTGTGAAGGTAAACTTAATTTACTGCTATATCTCTTTCCACTGCGAAGGCACAGCATATCCAATAGTGAACCTCCTAAACATAATCAATTATCCAAGCTCCAATGGCAGAGAATGCAGAATGCTGATAAGAATTTGTAGACTTTTTTTTCTAATGAAGAGAGAAAAGACGATTTGGTTCAATACCCCGGGGGAGTTTTTTTCCGTCTCTCCTGGTAAAAGAGAATTATTCATTGCATCCTCTAAGGAAAAGTCGATTATTCCCAAGAACTCGCTGAGTTGTTGTCCCTTTCTCTTTTTTTTTTTTTTTTTTGGTCAAGCAGAGAAGGACCCTAGGCAAAGTCAATTTCTTTGTGTCATATGCTTTGCTTCGCTTTTTCTTAAAGGCATGCTTGTCAGGCGGTCAGAGAATTGACTTTGATATGGTGGTATTATGGACACAAGCAACACCAGGGGATATTTATCAAGGTGCACTGATGCTGCTGTACTAAACCTGCTGGCGTAGCTGGAAATCAGCATCTCTTTTGCTTCCTGTGCAAAAATTTGTCTCTAACCATATTTTTGCATTGATGCCTTTCCAGATGTAACTATGCTGTGTTGTTTTCTTGATTTATTACTTTGATTAAGTCCAAATAGAGGTAAAACTTAAAAAATCCACTTTAAAAAAAGAAATAAAAGCTTTTGGTTTATGCTTTTAATGAGCCTTCCGTAAGTCTTCATACCTTCCCCATTTTTCCACATTATTACCAAAAACTTCACAGCAGTTTATTCGGATTTTACGTAATAGAGCAACACAAAGGGGTGCATATTGTGAAGTGAAAGGAAAATGAGACATGGTTTTCCAATTTTTTTACTAATAAAAATCTAAAACGTTTTGGTTAGATCAGCTCCACTGAGGCAGCGTTTTGTCAAACCACCTTTTGTTTGCAATTCCAGCTTCAATATTTGTTTTTATTTTTTGCAAAATATCTCAAGTTCAATCAGATTGGACAGAGAATGTGTGTAAACAGCTACTTTCTTGCCATGGATCCTCAATGGCTGTAGGTCTTAATTTCGACTGGGTCATTTAACATATTAAACTGTTCACATTGCATCTCTGAGTGTATTACGCTGTTGTCCTACTGAAAACTGAACCTCCATCTCCGTCTTGTGGTATTTGCAGTCATTAACAACTTTTCTACCAGGTTCTCCCTTTATTTAGCTTCATTTGTCTTCCCACAGCTGTGGACAGCCTTCATGTCCCTGCTGAATAAAAGTCTCCCTATTGTCTATATGTATGTGTAGGTGGTGCCAATGGAGAACAATGACATCCTTTTTACTGGAAGAAGTCTCCAGCAGAACTCAGCTCATTGGGAGCAACCATCTACTGGACCTACTGGGAATTTGAGAAAACACAGCAGAGAGACAAAATAAAAAGAAGCTCTAGTCCAAGAAGAGGACTAGATTTTATATTAAAGAAAAAATTAAGAGTTAAAATCATCTATAACTGTTTCAGTGGCTTCATCTTAGAAAGAAACAGAGATAAACATAGCCAGTGGTCAAATCTATGAGAGGAAAAACAGGCAATGCATAGTCATTGACAGCAGTTGGTCCTTTAATTGATATATCCAAAAAAGAGACAAATGGAGAAAAAAAAAAAAAAAAAAAAAAAACAGACTCAGGTTTATCTTCTATAGAGAGATAAAGTTCAGTTTCTATAAATAAATGAGAGACAGATTTCTTCTTACAACTCCTCCATAAAGATCAGGTTTGTGGAGAGCATGCCTAATAATTGTCCTGTCAAAAGATTCTCCCATCTGAGTGATGGTTCTCAGTAGCAGCTCCAGAGCTTGGCTGCTTCTCTGTTTAATGCGTTCCATTCCTGGCCTGTAAGTTTAGGCACTCAATCATATCTTAGTACGTTTGCAGTTGTGCTATAGAGCTGTGTGATTATGTTCAAAGTTCATGATGGTTTTGTGTAGCCTAACTCTGCTTTATGCTTCTCCACAACTTCCTCCCTTTCCTATTTTATATGTTGTTTGGTCTACATAATGCTTTTTCTTTCCCTAAGGCACTCATAGAACAGCTGGATTTATCCTGAGGTTAAATTGCACCCTGGTGGACTCTATGTACTAATTAATTTCCCCTTAAAGGCATTTGGATTCTATTTTGGCTTATCAGAGTACAGCGGGGCTGAATGAATGTATGGCACGTTTCAGGTTTTTGTGATTATTTTCTAACTTTAAAACTATGTAAAAGTTGTGCTTCCACTTTCCCATTATATACCAGTTTTGCTGATGATATAGCATGGTAAAATCCAGTCTCTACTATTAAGTTATTTGTTTTGTCCAGAAGGACTGGGTTCTCAACTGTTGAGAAACAATTGCTGGCTGGAGGTGTGGACTTTGTTGGGGTTTTTAATTTTTACCCAATTGCTAACGTCTGCCTGTGACACATGTAATGCGCCAGTTACAATTTCCGGTAAGAAGCTTACCGGAAATTGCCTGCTCCGTAAGGCAATTTCCGGATGGAGGATAGTTGCTCCGTAAACAACCATCCTCCACTGCAAAGAGAGACGTACCAACCCGAACAAGGTGGATGTTAATGGGAATTCAACAGCTTTGTTCACTTCCTCCGCTGCCGTTACTAAAATTACAGAAAATTGACGTCATCATTCACAACTACTCCTGTTCGCTGATTGGCACAGTAAAAAGATATCTGTTGGAGACAACCTTGAGTCAAGAGGAAAAAGCCCAGAAAAAGAAATTCTTGCTTCTTGATGGAAGCAAGAATTTTTTATTTTTTTATTTTTTTCGAGCGGAATTGCACAAGAAGGCAATGACCAGGCTATTGATTACCTAACATTCCAATAATAAAGTGTGTGGTTGCAATACAACAAAATATAAGAAAAACAAAAATGAGTGGGAATCATTCAATAAGACCACAAAAGGCCAACACCTGATCCACTCCCTGGGTTGATTTACATGTGTAGGATTTGGAGAAAGAGAAACCAGCAAATACATAAAAAATGTGAAGAACACTGAGTTTTTAAAAAAAAAAAAAAGTTCCCTCCAGTTTTAAGAACAACCTGTTGCCTCTCTCAATAAATGTGGTATTTGGGAACCTTCAAACAAAAAGAAAAAAGGATCAGTGTCCTCTGCCTCTTCTTAACTCTTTGGAGTAAAATAATTCAAAGTCATGCTGACCTTTTACAAGCACCATTCGTCGGGGACATGGAATTCATGTTCCATGGGCCAGGCTGTTTGCCAACACACTGTTTTTCTACCATTAAACAAGAGTTATGTCACACTTCCCATTTAATCATGGGCTTTTTCCGAGGTCTGGGCTGAATCCATGCGCACTCAGCCAATGACTCACTGTGAGGGGCCCATTTGACAGATTACACCTGCAGTCACACTTAAAGTTAATGTTAGACGGCTCTTGGTGGAGTGGGGAGGAAAGAAGGGCCTCGGTTCCATTAAATGTTCTCAATTGACCTTCAAGGTGAATGAGTAGTTGGGTTCACTATAGTCAACAATAGTGCTTGATGTTAGTGGAGGGCCTGTTACAAAGTTGTTAATCATCATTTCTGTCAAAGTAATGTTTGTCATCACTATGGGAGGAACACCTATACTCTTATTGAAGTCAAATTTTATATCCTAAAATTACTCAGGCCAAAGTGTGCTCTCAAGGGTAGACCAGCTGCTTTAAGGGCAAGCTTGGCAGTTTCATGGTCCAGCGGTGTGCTGCGAGCATCTTGCTACTGCAGAGGGAAAGAGTCTTCGACTCATCAAGACAGAGGAGTGACAACGGGTGGAGCAAAAACCTATGAACTTACTCATTAGATCCATCCTTCTTTTTCAGAGAGAGTGCGACATCATACCACATACAGAAAAAGACAAAGAAACTCCTGAAATGGTTGATCACATCTGTGAAATTGGAAATACTTTAAAATTTCATTAATTAGCTGCAAAATGTCTTCTTTGGCTTTCTTTTTTTCTGGAGCACAGTACTTGTGCTGTCTATAATACAGTATGTCGGTGAGAAGTTTCTATAATCGTACCAAGTGTTACTTTTTGATTTTTAGGTGTTTTCACACCTGATAGTCCAGTAGATGTGGTTCAATTTGCGATCAAAATTGTAGCATGTGATATCTTTTCAGCTGGTGCAATTCACTTTCACACTGCACTGTCAAACAATCCAAACCTTTCAAAAACATGTTTACCGCCTTGCCTGTGGTGCCGCTGCCCCAAGACCCACTGAAGTAAATGACACAAAAACCTCTGAAGAAGACACTGAGCACAACTTCCTTCTTCACAAAATATAAACAAAAATGGAATGGTGTCAGCTTTTTGCAGTTGTATGTTTCCTCTTTTGTCTTTTTGCAAAGATAAAAGAGACAATTTCTTCCACTAGTGCTAGACTTGCATGTTTGTTTTGGTTGCATTTCCCTAGAATGCCCTGTGCTTTATTTTGCTTCCCCCTTTTGTCCGCATTGCATTCACATAATGCATTTGAATTGTGCCAGAGTTCACTTCAACCAAACTGAGATCTAGCTTTTTAGTCAAAACAGAGGTTGCTGTTTTGGTCAGAATAGAGTTTGATTGTGAAACCCCCAAACAAAATATACTTTCTAGGAAAATGGACAAGAGTTTGATTAAAGCAGACTAAACAGGACTGGTGTGAATGCACCCTGAAATACCACCTAAGTCACTGTAATACCAGGGTTGATATGATTATACAACAAACATCTTTCTATTTTTCACTTTGTACATCTTTGAATATTTTGAGATTTTTTTTCTCTAATCTTCAGCCCAAATTATACATACACTCTCAAATACACTCATTTCTACTTTACACACATACAGACACAAATATATATTTGTGTCTGTATAAAATCACCTTTTTTCATAAAAAATCATTAAAACTTGCAGCAGCTCAGGAGTATCTAAGTTATACATCTTAAATGACACCCCTGTTTATAATGAGTGTGGGCAAATTCATCACTGAGTCTGTATGGTGCTTTAGTTTGTCAAAGTCAAGTAGGATGCTTTGGATTTAGCTGAGAAACAAACTCTATTTCATGCCTTGTTAGATTTAAAGAGAGCTTAGTCCATTCAGGAACACACTTCATATGTGTTATGTTTAGGTGTGAGTTACAGAAAGCATATTGCACGCTGTTTTAAAAGTGATTTAGCAAGAATTGTGCGAACAGCTATTCTGGTCTCATATTTGCACCCTCAAACATTATCCCACAGTGAATTTTTACCCCTTTTCAAATTAAACATGAAAGCATTTTCTACATTTCACCTTCACAGTTCAGAATTTGTTTTAAAGAAGGGCAAGTCTCTACCTTTAAGTGAAATAATAAGATCACCTCATGCACATACAGGTCCTATGAGCTGAGCTCTACCTTAGCCAAAGATATAACCTTACCTCCCAACCTGAACATTCAATTTAGTAATGGGAATTGAATACCAAATGGTTTCCACCTGCCTTTATGAAAACCTGTGAGCATGGCTGTGTGCCCGAGTTCTTTTTTTTTTCTTTTGCAGGAGCTATATACAGTAAGTACAAGTGAATCAAGTGGGAGAAGGGTATGGAGACAGGAAACTATGCAGATATTGACCCACATTCTCCTCAGAGTGTTCCAAACGCGGAGTAGGAAGGAAGAAACAGTGCTTCTGTGGAGGCCACATGGGGTGAGGGATAAAGTCTAACTTTGTGGAAGTTTAACAATTGTGATCCAGTAAAGCTTCTCACCCTGGAAAGTATAAATTTTGGGCTTTTCTGTGAAATGAAGTTCATCTTTTTTTTTTCTTTGAACAATCTCTCTTAAAAGTGTCTTTGTTAAACCAATTCCACCGTTCTATCGCTAGTTTCAGGACTTTTGTCAAAAGTTGCTTCAGCATCTTAAGCATCACTGGAAGTCAATGATTTTTTTAAGCAGGCTGACTGCAGGGGGAAGTGTGTGCGGGGGGGAAGTGTGTAAGTGTGGGTCAGTATTCGTGCATAGAGTCTGAGCCAGGACTTCTTAGCATTATTGAACATTTACCATTTAGGGTTCTTAAAGACCCTTACTGCAGACAGCATGGCACGTTAACTCAGAGATGCGTAACATGGGAAACAAAAATGAATTACTTTTGTTAGTTTGCACAGCGTATTGGTTGTAGCTTTTGCTTGGTTTATTAGGGATTTCGAAAATATTTAGGAGGGCTTTGCTAAATATACAGGCAAGGAGACGTTCTAATACCAGACCTAACCAAGTGTGAAATAGCTTTGGCTAAGTAAGGGGGACAACCATTAATACTGATAAAAATGAGACTAGGTGCTCTCAAGGTGGAATGTAAGGACTCCCTAAGAAAGTGATTTATGTCACCTTCAACTGAGGTTAAAAAAGAAACGTTGCATCCTGCATAAAACATTTTTCTCTTACACACCATTCCTACCTTTGTAAGCTGACATAGCAACACACTAAAACTTATTTTTGTGATATTGCTAGAATTTTGACAGTAGCTAAAACATGAACTGATGGCAAATGTGTTTAAGCACATTTATAAGCAATAAGTGTAATGACATGAGGTTGTTGTTACTGTTCCTAAAATGTTATATTTTCAAAAGTACACCACATGTCCAAGACTCTCGGTATCCAGGTTAAATAATCCAGATACAACAGTACTTAATATGCGCTTATAGCACAATATATTCCTTGTAAACAACATTTGAAAAGTATAAAACCTTTACTGCAAAATCCAAAGTTTTATATTCAGTCAGTGAAGCAATACAATATATTTCTTCCAATACCACCCTTCACAGTTCAAATGAAGTCAAGCAATTACCGGTAAAACATTTTTTTATCTATACCGTGCTTATTAGGTTGATCAAAGTTATATATGTGCCATGTCTTTTCACCTGCTGTATAAGTATAACATGACACAGAGAGACTTATTGCTCTTATCTACTTTTTTAAAATGGGAAAGACAATAAAATAAGTAAAGCAGATGTGTGAAGTTTCCATATACTGGGAAATGACTGCCAGTACATATCGCAGAGACTAATGTTATTTCCACTCTTGGGAAATTTGAAACATTTGAAATTATAAGGATTAGTTAGTTTTGTAAATAAAAAAAGACGTTTCTCATTTTGGTTTTATCTTTATATCAGAGATATTTGCTATGTCTAAGTCCTAGAATTGTCAGGAATTATCTTTTAATGTTGATTTATTTCAACGCTTTTTTTATGAAGACACTCTGTCTGCACAGATGATCTACTGACCTTGGCTTGCCAAGTGTATGAAATGACTTACACAATTGGGAAGTTGGATTTGATTTATTTAATTCGGTGAATAATTATCTGACCTCTTTGGGACACAATAGGACTTTGAGCATTGGACTTTCAGTCCAACATGTTCAGTCAATCATTACATATGTAGAGAGAAAAAAAAGACAAGATGGTGATATCATGGCAAAAGGAAACCTAGTTTGTCGTTACTGAAGAGCAAACTCAAATTGTTACACTGTGTGAATAATATTTCACAAAATGTGCATAATTTCTACACTTTTAGATCAAAGTAAAATGTGCTTTTAGGTAAACAAACATAAGAACATAATAAAAAGTGAAACATAATTTTAAAGATCATACTCTACATGAATACTAAAATGCTGTTATAACAATTACTGTTGTTAATAAGATGAGCAACGTTTTCTCCCCCTACCTGTTGTTGGTCACAGTATTTGGTCTTTTGTTTGTTTCTGTATTTGGTATTTCAAAGTGTTAGCCCAGTGCTTGAAGAATCAATGGTCTTTCAACTGTTTCTTTTTCTATTGGATTCTTTCAAATAAAAATCACAGCTTGAAGTCCTACGAAGAAATAAAAAAGTTGTGTGACTTCTCTTGAAACACTTGGCCAGAAGAACTAGTAGTACAGTAATCAACACCTTGTAAGTTTCTAGTGAGTAATCATCTTCTTAAATGGAAGTATTGAAATTTGTGAAGTACGTGTTCTTCAATAAATTTGAAGAACACATTTACTGATCAATGTTTATCTAAAATTACGTTTTTTCTTTACAATTTACAAAAAAGTAAGTCTTGATCAACCTGATTAAAGTGTTGTGAAAGAAACTGTTTGACTGTGAGCACTATTACTTGACAGTGACGTCTTTAATACTGCTTTATCTGGACATAGCTTTTCAGAATTCATTCCCTGAATCATTATCCTAACATGGGAGTCTGCGTCTGCATAGAGAGCATGTCCAGGGTTTGTCACCCTCTTAATTGGCTGAATCAATGTGCAGTACATGCCTGTGGACATGCTTTATTAAGCCAATCAAGACTCCTGAGACAAGACCCCGAACAAAAGACCCTTCTCAAGTAGCTAATAAGGTCCGTGGTTGAGAGCAGGTTGGAGCAATAGAGCATGCCAACAACCTAGCTGTGGAAGGAAAGACGGTGAACAATGTGTGTTTTTCAGAGGATCAGAGACTCATATATGAATGTTGAGCACGTAACATTTCCGAATGCACTTAGCACTTTTGAAGCCTTTCCAGCCGAAGATCCAGGTGAGCTGAACCGCAGCTTTGAAAAAATATTACATTATAAATGCATTTTCTGTACTGCAGCTAGGAACACAGACAAAAGCCATGTGGATACTCTCTTCCACTATGCACAGAGAGATGGTGCATTAAATCATTTAGTGTTTCCCTTCACACGTAGGGATCTAAGAAAGAATGGAGAGAACATACATGTGTAATATATAGAAATGGGACAAGATCTGCTGAATTTCAATGCTGCTGGTGAAAATGTGTTGAAATAGCATAAAGAAAGAGGGGACTCATTTGAAATTAGCATGTCACCTTTAAAGTGCATAAATCCTCTGGAAACCTGGTGTAGTAACAGAATAAAAATACAGCTGAGGACAGTGGACGTTCTGGGATCTTCAGGAAAGTATTTGATGTTCAAAACTTGTTGATGAATAAAAAAAGAATGAATCTTGTTTTTCTCTAATTGCAACACCTACTGCATTGGTGAGGACAAGTACAAGAATGTCTTAATCTTGCTGGTTGAGTACTTTTGTAATATTTACTTTTGGGAATATTTGGAATATTTACTTTGCTGCAGCAAATGATTTTTAGATAACAATGCAGAATAAACATTCAAAGAGAACAGTTTCTGATTTGATTTGATCTGGGGACATCCTCAGACATTTTGTACTGACAGATCACATAAATAGTAAGGGAAGCTGCCACATAATGCCTTTTCTCACTTGAAAATATTTCATTCACAAAGAACAGCAGTTGTCGAGACTGGTGGTTTGGCTGTTGACTGCTCAAGCCATCTGTAACAAGCTGAAGTGATGAACAAAAACTGTTTTGTCTATGCATCCCAGGGCTTTGGGCTCATCCTTCTCTTAAATCCAAGAATAGATTTTTTGTTTAATATTCTGGGAGAATATTAACGTTTCACCAAAAATGTAGGATTATCATAAAAAGCCTTTTCTGGGGCCACACCACACATTGTACACAAACTAACAGCAGATAAATTCATGTTACTAGCAGCAGTACTTTCAATGTGGACAAACATTTTATAGAATTGGACTTGAGGAATGTAGCTATGTGTGAAAACATGATGGAGATTACTGCAGGGCTGAAATTTCCTGCTGTAAGGATTATAAATTTATTAAAATGTTACTGGAAAGCTAAAAATCACTAATGTTGGTTATATATTTACTATGTACACATACATACTGTACATGAACAAAATTGTTGGTACGCCTCGGTTAATGGATAAAAATCCCACAATTGTCACCAAAATGACATGAACCTAACAAAAGTAATAAATAAGAAAGCAGACATTGCTTTTAAATTGTGGTCAACACATGCATAAAGGAAAGATAAATGAAACAGGTCTGGAGATAAACTAGATATTTTTTTGCAGAGTCTTCACTGCAAGCAAACTATTTCTGTATCTGTCAATGACACTTCTGGACCTGTTCACATGTTTCTTGGCCCATTTCTCATGGACTAACTGCTCCAGTTGTCCCAGGTTTGAAGAGTGTCTTCTCTAGATGGCATGTTTCATTTATTTCCTCAGATGTTTCTAATCTCCTAGGGCAACTTCCTTCATTGCTCTCTGTGATCAATGTTCAGTGTTTTACATACTATGTCACCAAACAGCACAGTACCTACTTACCACCCTGTAATGAAGAAGACTGACTGATCACAAGCCCAAAGACACCCGGAACGCTAAACAGAAGACACACCTTATTACAACATGTCCTTATGGTCAAATTATTTATTTTTGACAGCTAATTTTTTTGTCCAGACCTGTTTTATTAGTTTGTTTTTAATGATTCCTTTTGAACCACAATTCATAAGGATTGTCTGATTTCCATTATTTAATTTTCATTCACTGTTTATTTGGTACTTTTGTCAGTGTCAAGTTATTTCAGTGGCCATTAAATTGAGTTTTTTAAGTAGGCTGGATATCAGATGCCTGTTAAACATTAACGGAAAGCTAGAGACTCTGCCTGCAATTTAAGACAAAGCAATTCTGGATGCTCTTTAATGGATTTCTTTTGTGAGGGACAATAAGATCCTGAAGATGAGCAGGAGGAATTCCAATTAATAGCTGCTTAATCTAGCATGAAGTGCATTTTTTATCTGGATGATTGACTTGGAACATATCACACCACACATACACACACTCTATATCTGTATCCATTTTTTTTCCAATAATAGAGACAAAGCAGTGTCCCTGCACCTATAGACAGCTAATGCAATTGACCTCCATGTCTCTCTTGCTCTGGCTCCTCTGTGCCCACCTGCTGGCTTGTGCCTTTCCCTGCCGCTTGCAGCCCACTTCCACGCCTCCTAGCAACAGCTTGTCGTGGCCTCAGATGCTTTATGTAAACAGAAAATGAAAGCAGACCTTCTCTTGTTCAAGTTGATAGTCTTGGGAATCTATAAAATGTACTGTTTAGCAACAAAACCGCTATCAATATATGACGACCATACAGCATCTTCCAAAAGCATTCACACTCCTGTATAATCTGCTGAAGTTTGTTATTATGAAAAAAATTTAAAAATGGAAAAAGATTATGCGGTGTGAATATTTTTGAGTCAGAAATAACTGTCTCATTCAGTTAAAATAGTCACTGCTCTTGTTCTAGCAAATGTATTCTGATTATTTTTCTCCTGTCTGTTCCATTTGCTTATAAGAAATCCCCCAAGAAGTTCAATTTCATTTACATATTTTCCTGCTTCAATTGTCCAAAAGCAAAATTTAACATTTAACATTTTGACTGATTTGTCCATTTGAAAAACATATTAATTGCAACCACTTTGGTGATCCTGGTTGGTAAAATTGTGATTATGTTTAAAAGAACTAATTAAGAAAACTAGCCACTCAAGCAAACTAAAGATTTTTTTCTCTTTTAGTTATTAATATATTGAATAGAGAGAAAGCTGCAAGTGACTAAATACGTTAAGCTACAGCTTTATTTGTATAGCTTTTCTCTGCTGAACCTGCACCAGATTACGTCCGTTCCTACAGCAGGCTCTGCAGACTAAGAACTGAACCAATGTACCGATAGGCTTTCCAGACAGTGCTGTCTTTACGGGATGCAAAATTCCTATTTTGTCTATTTGCCACTTCTTTATTTTCTTCTTCTGGAAAAATTATTAACTGAGAAACATGTTCTCATTGAGTGATTTGACAGACATTGGACATAAGACTCCATATTATCCATTTATCCCTCCATTGCCTATGCCTGTATATCCTTGGAGGATTGCAGTGGGCAAGTGTCTCCAGTTGTCTTTGGGGAAGAGACTGGCTACTTTCTGAACAATTTGCCAATCCATTAGAGGGAAATACGGAAGCATAAAGGAAACACAGCCATGCATGCACACAATCATCCCTAAGGCCTGTTTTAGACTTACAGTTATAGTTTTGCGCTGTGGAAGGAAGAGAAGCCACATATGCAATGGGAGATCGTTCAAACTCTGTTTAGAAAATTAAATCCTTGATGTCCTAACTGCAAGACAAATTTTCCAGCAACTGCACCAAATGCATTTATTTCAGACAATTTAATATGAATTGTCTACCTAAAATTTATACTGAAAATATCCATTGGAATAATTTCAAGATCAGCACTTTAATATCTTTCTTACATACTGTATACCTCTAAGAAATGATGCCTACTCCTTACTCTGTAGCTTAAATTAGCACGATCAGTCTTGCTATAAACAAATCCTATTTTGGGGTACAACCTTATTTACATTTCCAGGCTTTGAATCTGCTGTATGATTTATAATCATGTAAGGCAGTGCTGTGGCCTGAATAGAGAGGTTCAAAGAAGCAATTTTGTGTAGTGCATCCATATTGTAGACAGTAATTTGTGCGGTGCAAAGATTGATCTTGGTGCTTATACAGGTTAGCACAGATAATTTGGCCACATATGCACTTAGAATAATGCATTATATTTATGTTAATAATTCAGGGTACAGAAGTGTTGTGAGGTCACATGCTTTATTTAAGTGGATATAATAATGCAGTATCTTTGAGTTTTGTCTGAGCAAAAACATGACATTTTCAAATAAAAGGATGAGAACATTGAAATGATTGATAAAAAACAAACACTACACCCAGTTTCTCAGATAGAAATGTATAATTCTTGGGAAACAAGAAACACTGTACGTAGAGTTCTACAGTCCTCAATACACTTGTCTCCGTTTCGAACCCTGAGCCAACTAGTGCATGTCTACCCATTATCTCTGTCCTTCTTCCTGTACAGCTACTGATAAATTAAAGCCACTAAAGTCACAAAAGTCTTTTAGAAAAGAAATGGCTATCTCGCCTCAACAACATAGAAATACTAAAACAGGCACTTCCAATAAAATTTGAACACTGTACAAAAGTTTGAAATTTTTGTGACGTATTTCAGGAAAGTGCAATTTATATATTATCTAGATTCATTACATATTTCCCAGAAAATTAGAATACAAACATAATTTTAAACAGAAATGTATGGCTTCTGAAACATGTTAATTTCTTTTAACTCATTAATTGGTTAAGCAACATGAATTCTGTCTCCACTCTTCCACCTGACTCTGGGACCTTTTTATCCAAATGAAATGCAAACTGTACTTTGATTTAAAGATGACTTTTGCCCTCTGAGCAATAGCCTAATTACGTTTTCTGTTTAGCCTAGGTAAGACACTTCTGAGATCTCTGGTTTGAATGGGCTTTGACACAAGAAATGTGACATTAGTAGCCCATGAGTAGAATTTGTTTCCACTTAATGAGTCTTAATTTTGGATTTTACTTGACAGCAATCTCAAGATTGTGGTCATTGTTGTCTATTTAACTTTCCACAGATATGCTTGGATACAACATCCTTTAAACAACCAGCTGTCGTAGGTATGATCCTTTGATTAAATCGCTGACTTTGTCTGAATTTATTTCACATAATTTATAGCACTGTGTCACTGGAGCAGACTTAAAGCATACAAAAGTCTAGATGAGTACTAGTTTTATTCCTATATGATGGTGGGGCATTTTCTCCAGGGCCAGGATTATATGTCTAACTTTGCCATAATGCAATATTTGATTGCATCTTCCTTATCTTACTTTCTCAATACATGAATGTTAATCTTCTTATCTTGTCAAAAGTGTTCACTGTAAATCTGCAACTGCACCGAAGGCTACCAGTCCTTATAGTTGCCGACTGCCATCTACCACTGTTTTCTTTCCTCATCAAAAGGTTTACAATAAAATATCAAGTTTGGTTTGCATCTTTGTCAGTTTGTGCAGCCGACTGCGCAGCAGCCTATGACCATTGTTACTATAAAATGAACTAAATAAAACCAATATTAGGCTACAGCTGTCTATTTCTTAAAAAGCTTTACAGAAGTTATCTTGCATATGTTGTTTTGACATCCACCATGGTGGAGTGGGCCACTTTCTGAAGAGTGTGATGTCACGTGCAGAGGGTCAGTAATGTGTACGCATTAAAAGTACAGTACTTAAAAACGTTATTTCATATTCTAAAACTAAATTCTGGGTTTTCATTATGTGTAAACTATAATAATCAAAATAGATATAAAACATCTTGAAAAGTTCATTCTATGTCTAATGAATCTACATATGTCAGTTTCGTTTTCTGAAAAGAGTGACAAAAAATATATAATTGTTTCACAATGTTTTAATTTTTTTAGATTCACCAGTATGTAATGTAACATATTTATTCTTCAGCTGTCAATCATGATTCAGACTGCAGCACCCTTTAGTTTTTCCTTCTTTTTTTCTTGAATGATGTCTTGATGACCACTGAAGTCAGTCCTTGGTAATAATGATTCCTCCACCATGCTGTCACCACAAAAACACTGGGCCTTGTCTCCTGCTGTGTTTGATGCTAGAAATCAACCAACCAGTGGGGCAGATAGACACCAATCAGTGACAGACTGTGTCTCACCCAGCATGACTGCCCATATCAGAGATGGTCGGTACCACCCACAGAGTGCCATCTGCTCTACATTTCATCTCGAAGTCCCTTTACCATCTATCTGCTCTCTCGCTGTACACTTTGTGGACTCTGTCAGGAGTCAAAGCTGCTGTTCGGTTATGACCTCTGTTGCTTTGTCTTGTAGGGTATCAGTGTGGTGTTATTGATGGTCAAAGGTGTAGAAATATCATTTCAAGTCACACTGCATGTTAATCTTTTGAACACTAATTTTTAATTTTGCTATTAGTGTATTTTTTGTGTTTAATATCTTAGAGCACCCGGATAAAATGTTATTTTACAGAAATATGCTATGCGGCAACATCGAGATTATTTAAATCTTTCAGAATCAACTGATAGAGTTTGTGTGTTCTCTTGGCTTCACAAAAAGCTGATAAACTTGCTTAAATCATAATGTAAGCCCAACAGAATAATGGTATCCAAACATTTTGCCATCTGAGCCAAAATCAGTAAGTTGAAAGTAGTGTTCCTGTTAACACCATCTACCAGACCAGACCATAACAAGACCAAGACAAGACTAAGCCTTCTAGAGAGGTAAAACCAAGTCCCAAACAAAAAATAGACAGTTTTCAACATTATTGCTATAATTCAAATAGCATAGGTGCAGTTGGCTGTTCATTAGCATATATATATATATATATATGTTTATACATAAAAAGACTGGTTGTACATTTAAGGCTAGCTTTTTTTAGCACACTTTATAACTAACTTAGCATAAGCAGAAGGCATAGTGATTGCAAGCAACAAGTGACAGTGGAGTACTTAACTTAATGTTCTTTCTTTCTCTAGACAGTACAGACATAAAAAACCACTTCCCATTTACACATTAAAATGTTTTCTTATACGTTCATTAGTTGTATCGGACGTAATTGTGACTTTCTATCTAACTGATAATAAAAGAATTTTGAAGCTGCTGGGTTGACCTGACTCATCTTGAGAAAAATAACCCAGCATCCAGCACTTTGAAGAACAAAAAAGACTTAGTCTCAGCAAAAGACTTGAGACCAAGACCAGACCTCCCCCAGGACCGCAACACTTGCTTAAAGTAATCCTAGATTGAAGATTATCTTGTTTTACAACTGAAATTTCAAAATAAAATTATATCATTTTACGTGTTCAACAATGAACTAAGTATGCAATATCTTTTTTTTAAACATATAACGTCTATTTATATATTTGGAAAAAAAAAAAAAAAAAAAAGGAATTAGGAGAAAATCTCATATCTCACAAATTTTGATTAAATTTGCCTCACCACAATAACTGAATTTGTCACTCTTTCTATGAATAATGTTTGCTGGATAAAGCCAAGTTTGATGAATGTCACCAAATGGTTATGGCCTCATTTATGATCAAGTTAGAATAGAAGCAAAAGAAAATATTAATAAAACCCAAGTACTTTGCATTGTGCCTAATATTTTCCTTTTTCACTTTTCTGTAAAAAGCTGACCCAGAAACATAAAATAATTGGTTTTCTGCACCAGTCGCCTGTGCGTATGGGCCAAATTTGTATCTTTCTTAAATTGCAGTGATGAACCACAGAAAATCTTTTTAAGGGCCACTAATGGCTGATAGGCTGTTCTTTGGATACCCCTGAACTAGAAACTAATAGCAATGTTGAACTTGCACACTTACAAATATGCAGCATCAACTGTTACTGTAACTCTTAGATCAACTTTTGTGAACTAAGAACAATTTGACTTCTGCTTCTGAGGCAGTCACTTCTTTACCATAGTAAATAATATGGAAGAGAAGCAACAGCACTGCCTGCAGTTTCTAGGAAGGCACCTAACTGTGAGAGTGTGGGGTACCTTCATTCTGAATAATTATAATATAATAAAAAAAACATAAAATCTTTAGCGTTTTTTATTTCAGAATGATGACTGTGCTTCTAAAACTCAGCAGCTTAGTAGAAGAGAAAAATACTTCCAGACAGTTAAGATACTAAAGAAGCATTCTTAATGTGATGCTGCGGAATAAAACTTATTTATTTATCCACAGCAGCAACAGAAATTGAAAATAGAGTACATTGCTATATATATATTGTATTACAGAAGTAGAATAACAGAGAGTAACACTGATTGTCCACCTGCAAACTCCTTTAAAATGCATTTGTTTTATAGCTGAATTCTCTCTGCCACTCTTCTAAATCAGAAAGACAAGAAAACATGCTATTTCAGAATTTCAATATTTTGAACTTCCTAAGGAAATGCCTGGAAGAAAATAGAAACTCACTTGTCCATATTTAGAAGAAATAACATTTAAAAAAGCTGTAACTATGACAAGCAAGGATGAAGGACAACACTGGTTTGTCTTGCCACTATATTCAGTGAGTAGAATGGCAAGAAAGGTAAAACCAACCCCTAAAGTCCTGTTTTCAGTCTGAAAAATATGCTACTGCAATAAAATATTTCTTTAGGCTTTTTAATGATCTTTAGAAGGGTGCCAAAAAATGTGGAAGATGATGCAGATGAAGGGAACACATACTTTATTGTCTAAATCTGAAGGTTTTGATCAGTGGATGTATGGATGACACTAAGTATTTATATTGACTTATAAACATAAAAGCAATACAAAAAGTAATGTAGTTAGACACGCAATTTCCGTCAAAACACACATAACTGCATAAAATGTAAAAACAGCATAATCAACAACACCCTCAAAAGCTCATATGACCTGGGTTATCCAATTTCTGAAAATGCAATTCATACATTATTGATAAAAACATGTTCTCATAAAAGAAACTTAAAAGTTGTACCAGTTCAGACCAGCTGACCATGAAAGACAATTTATAAAAACGTTTTGCTTCATCATGCATAAGAAAGTTGCTTTCAGTAAAAATGACTGTTTTGATCTATTTTTTAAAAGGACCGGGAAGCAATACCTTCTACCCAAGGGTAGCAGCTTAAAAGCAGCAACGAGCAGATGCTTCTAATCAGCAAGAGTACTTTTTATAGTGTTAAAGATATATATGCAACTTTTAAATATAAGCCAAAAACTGTTTTATCTTTCTAATATGGGCCAGTTTTCAAATAGGTTTTTCCACATGCTGCAGAATCACAATGTTCTTACAAAGAGACAATTTAGTTAGTTAAATGGCTGTGTCTTTTTAATCTTGCAGATAGTCTCTAAACTCGTTTTGAATATAAAAAAGAAGAAAGAATGCATTGAGTCATACTGACTTTTGATAAGTTGCTTAAAATGATGTTCCTATTCTCACAAATCTAGCAGGCAAGGTGCTGCGGTTGAGAGTACTTGAGGTTTTCATGGTTCATATGAAGACTGTGAACCACCGTGCTTCCTCCTTGGACATTTATTTTGTCAATTTTTGATTTTATTATTTATTAATTTTTTTTAGGAAATGCTTCCCTGCTTATTCTTATCCCTTAGCCGGATTTGAAGACAGCAAAATCATATGATGATGTTTTGCATTTTGATGTAAATCATCCCATTTTTGGCTATAGATTTAAAGGCATTGCTCTGTTACAATATAAATAGTGTCCAGCCCTTTTCCATCCTCTTACAGGTTTTCTTCTAAAATTGCTCTCTGTTTAACTCCATCCATCTTTTCATCAATCTAATCAATTGGTTGCAATGTAAAAAAATCTGCATGAGATGTCGGCAAATTTGACCGACATTAACTTGCAACATTTATCTGCTGGAAATTCTGGAATATTGATGAAAACTTGAACTTTATTTATTTTAAAAAGATGATGGCAACAAGTTCTTTTTTTTTTTATTTGGAAATCACCTTTATCTTTATGCATTTGTGTCATGTTCTCTCTTGGTTTTGTCATTTGACTTAGAAATTTGTAACAGATATACTCTTTGAATGGCTCTTTATAGCTCAAGGTTATAACCACACTTATAGAGGTGCATTAAACATCATAGGCTTCTGCATGTAAGTGCTCAGTAAAAGCTCTCCAATACTGGACACTGGATCAAGTCAGTTATTTTTTATTTCTCTTAAAACTTATACTGAACAACCAGGAATCTAGTTTATAAAGAAATATCTGCATAAAAAGAAAATTCAAACCACAATATTTAAGGAATGCTTAACAAAAATACATTTCCACATCAGGTAAGATTTTTTTTTTTTTAGATTAAATTGTTATGTACAGATTACAAAACCTTGAGATCACTGATCTTCTGAAGTGTCATTTTTTCCCACTAGTGTCAGTCTCACAGAAGAATTGTTCAACATTACCCAGATCCAATCAGGGTGCAGAAACAATAGCAGCATTGTCTGCCACACATCACAGTATAGAGGATGATATTATCCCTCAGCAAATACCTTTTGAGTCTGCTGGGCAATTGGGACACAGCAACTCTTAGATCCATCATGCAAAATCTTTGTCTTGGGGTCCTTTGTTACATTTTAAGAGGCATGCTCTCAGGTGAAGATAAATGCTGTAAACACTGCTTTATGAATGAATAAATTTCCTCCCTTCCCAACGCCACTCCATGGGCTGCCGTTAATAAACTGATTCATAGCATAAACCACACTCTCAAGCTTTCAGGGCTCCTTTTATACCCCCTATTTATGTTTGCTGTTATTTCAGGGAGTTAGCTGAAAGGATCCAAACGGGAGGAGATAAATCACATTTGCCTGCTTTAATTTATGAGCTGGGGGGGCAAAGCACCCTTCCAGCAAACAGCCACAAAGAGCTCAGAAGGAAAATCTGAAAGAAAAGTCCAATCAGGCACATAATCTTTCTCTATAATCTGCAAGCATGAAGTGAGCAAGTTCATTACAAGCCTCATTGTGCGTAACAACAAAAAATCAGAAAAGTTATTCCCAAAAGTGTGGAGCGTACCTTTCTTCTTCCCCCAGAAAGAGCTTCTCTTTCGTCATTGTTAGCACCTGTCTTAAAAGAACTAACAGATTTTCTTTGTGAGGAAATCTTCTAAAGTCCAGCTGATTTCAATTGATGACTGATTAACAGCCGTTGAACTGCAATCAGTTGAATCAGGCACATTAAAGCAGGGAAACCTAAGATGTAGGATAGTGTGCCTTGAGGACCAGGGTTGGGAAACACTGCTCTAGACCAGTGGTCTTTTTATTACGGCGGACCGGTCAAGACTTGGCAATTTTGCTGTGGCCTGGGGGTGGGGGGCGATTTTCCCTTTACAACAATCTTACAACGTCCTGCAGTGTGTGGTGTGTTACATGGTGGTGTGTTGAATATGCCCGATCTAAAATCGAGCATGTTCAACATTGTCTTGGCCCAATTATCACAGCCTGAGGGGTTTTCCCTGACTGGGAGCGAGAACGCAGCCTGTTGAATGTGACAGGTAGCCAATCAGAAAGCACAGTCACGTCAGAACGGAGGAGAATCTCAAACAGTTGACATGACGCAACTGAGAGTCCGGTGGACATCTGAGGTGATATGTGGAAATGTTTATTGCTATATGTAAAGGTCATTTTTATATATGTTTATTATATGTGGTTATGTTTATTCAGATAAAAATGTTAACTGCAAAAAAAAAGCATAACTCACCACCAAATCATAGTGCAGCAAATAGAGCGTCTGTTCCCGCCATCTTTTATCAAACACCTTTCCTTTTTGTTACGTCTTTTATCACTTAAAATGAGTCCACAAACTATCACTACTGCTTCTACATTGTCATCCGTGTTTGATTATTCTAAATTCACTATGGTATGTTGGGGGTTTTACTGGATGTTCTTCTGGAATCGGGATGTTCATGAGTGGAATCGGTTCGTGTGTGGTGTGTTGCTCCTGCTGTGTGGCTGGACACACGAACAGATCGAACCTGTTGTACTTTTATCGGCTCGTGTCGTGTGTGGTCACAGAAGTTTGGAAAATCGTCCGACAATCCTTAAATGGTGCCGTGTGAACCAGACCTAAAACTCATAAGCTCTACTCTTCTCATCTCATCTTGACCACTGCCCTAATGCTCTCTGACTCTGGCCGCTATAGTAACATTTACATATCCCTTCAAAATAAGATATAGATGGGCCACAAAAACTAGCATTTTACTTTCATGAAAATTTTTACTCACGATAACGACTAATGGGAGCCCTGAGCTTGGTTCTCTGCAAGGAGACGGTCCCATCTGGGAGTGATGAGAGACAATCACACCAGAAGTGTTGCTTGAGAGGGTGTTTGGTCTCTACGTGGCGAAACAGTTTGAAGGCTTCATTGCCTCATTAACGAGCCGGTCACCATATCATGCAGAGCGGGCTTGGAATGTGGGAACCAGCTACCAGGATAAACCCATTCTCCTGTCTCTTCTCTGGGCCTTTTCCCCTTTGCAAAGAAATTTTCCAAAGCCATCTGATCTGTTTCTTACTCATTTTGCTGCTTGTGGGCTCAATGTTGGCGCGGCAAGACGTAACCGAGAGAATCAGGTTAAAGAATTTTCAAAATAAAAGATCCTCCCGACTCAAACAATACATAAAATGGAAATATTTAATTATTTCTTGCGCGGCCCGGTACCAATTGGTCCACGGACCGGTGCCGGTCTGCGGCCCGGGGATTGGGGACCACTGCTCTAGACTGCATGTAGGTTATCAGAAAAAAGGAAGCTAAAGACAAGTGCATGCACAACCTATTTTTTTCCAGATTTTTATTTGTAAACATAATTAAAGAAGCATAGAATCTTCAACCTGCTCCAGTGTTATTTGCTACTTTGTCTACCAAATAAAATTACAATGAAATACATTGAAATCTGAACCTGACAAAATGTTTTATCTTTGTAAGATAGTTTGTACTGGATTTCCTATTCCAGAGGTAAACAAACAGAAGGTCACAGGATGAATTCCCCACAAGAGAAATGCAGTGCCTTTGAAATGATTCTGGCATTTTCATTGGAACATTAGTTATTTCAAGGAAAATATCCTTGCTCACAACTGATAGCACTTAAAACTAATGTTAATTGTTTCAAACAAATGTAGGAACTGAAACACTATCATTTTTATTGCTGCTTTATCCCGAAGCATCACAAGCATCTCACTAACCATCGAGGCACAGTATACAGACATTTCAATTGGCCTGAAGTGAAACAGGTAAAATCAAACTGAGTGACTTCTGTGCCAACAGCGATCCAATATGCAAATATTATTGACTCATGGTCCAAGTCTAACTGAGCGACCATCTGTTCTCAAGCCACTAAGTAGCTGTTGGACGAGACCTCAGACAACAGTACCTCTACAATCAGCACTCTAAAAATAACCTACATTCCATGTTTATTCATTTATGTAAAAACAACAATGAAAGCAAGTTTATGTTACTTTCAAGAGCACAGTTGTTATCCTTTCTTGAATAGTTTAGTTAAAGCAAACATTTCTCCATTGCCACTAAATGTACATTGTAATTAAACCCGGAGTAATCTATCAAACTGTCCCCTGAATTGGAGGTTTTCCACCAGGCTCCTACAGTTTTATTTCATTTAGAATATAAGTAAAAGCCAAATTGCTGTGAGACAGACCCTAGAAACGGGATGTTGTACTCTTTGCCTCAGCTGTTCATCATTGTATAGTGGAGTTTTACTCAGACTAAATTGGTCAATAACATTCTGGACACAACATAGCTAAATATTTGTGGTTCAAGGTTATAACTTTGGCAATCTGCAAACAATCTCTTGTTCTTGGTTTCTGTAAGGAGGATTGTGCATCACCATGTAAATAAAAAATAAGCTGGTTATGGATATCTTTATAGAAGTAGCACAATTTTGTATATGAAGTAGATTACACATAGCACTGCCTGTTTAATTCTGAATGACTAGTGGAGAGGGAAAGTGATATTAAAATAATTTGTTTAGCCACCCTAAGCACCTCAAACGTAAAGAATTGCATATGCATAGAAAAACAGTCATTAACATCCCTTAATAAAAAGTTTTCAGAAGTAATTTGAATCAGTTCAGTTTATTAGTTGATCCGCAACTGAAATGTAGCCCCAAACAAAGAATTTGTCTCCTATCTCTATGGTAGAGTTATTTGCACAAAGTCAGACAAATTTAGCTCTAGCATGCAAATACAAAATTACAGCAATACGGAATAATTCTAACTCTAAATATGTGCCCATAAGGAACACATACTGGTCTTGTCCCTTGAAGCAATACTGGACTAAAGAGCTGTCATAAGAATTCAGGAGCAGGACGATAGACCGCCCAGAGGCGGGGATGGGATACTAGATCATCAGCAAAAAGATTGGTGTGAAGATGATCAATATTGGCTTGGGAATTTCAAAATAGAAAGGTACAACCTAACAATCACTTGTCTTTGGAGCTCTGTGCATGGGGTAAGAAAGATTGTGAGAAAGGTACAGGATCAGCCCACAATTTCACAGAAAACGCCAGAAAGCTGAGATCACAGTCACAAAGAAAGCCACTGGTAACACACTTTGCCATAATCAACTAATCTCCTGTGGTGCCTACAATGTTTAGCTGGTTAAGAAGGCACATTTACAGGCCCAATGAGCTCCTTAAAACATTAGAGAAAGCTGAGAAGAATGTGTGGCCAATGCTAAGATGTTTAACATCACCTTGAGGTTTGGTGACAGATGGACCATGAATTCAAGAATACCATCCGCACAGCTACATAGAGGTAGAAACATTGTTTTGGAGCTTTTCTACTAATGTACAGGAAGAGTAATGCTGCATTTAGAATGAACAAGTGTCAAAAAGGTCAATAAACATCCAGCTTATGGTGTTGGACGCTCGTGCATTTGTAAGTCAGACACTTGATTTCAAGCATCAAAATTGCTCTCAACGCGTGTCTGAGCAAAGTGTGGCAAAGATGCGCATTCGGAGGAGCCTCTTGACTTTTGCCATTAGTCTCTGTGAGTCTCTTAATTCTTTTTATACTGAAAGCAAAAGAAGCATCATTGTCAGATACCTCTGTGCCAGGTCTGGGTTCACCAGATTATTCAGAGGTGTTCTGAAATTAGTGAGTTTCACCACCTACTCCAGAAGCTAAGCAGTGATGAGGGTTGCTTTCAGTGCTATTTTCATCTCATCCATGCCCAGTCTGACAACCTGCTAACCGGCATCAGTGCCTGCATTTCCTGCCAGGACACTGCTATGTGATGTGAGGCTACCACATCACATAGCAGAATCTGTCCGATTGATTGATGCGAATCGTACAACTGTAAAAGTTCTGATTTTCCAACTCTAGCATTTGCCACTTTGAAAGCGCTACACGCGCATCAAACGCTAAAAATCTAAAGGAGAGCAAATTGTTTCAAAACGTGCAGCGCTAGACAAGCCTTGAAACATCTCAAAGTGACCTAGATGCATGTACACATACATTTTGCACTAAAACCCCTCAGGATTTGGAAAGCATCTGCATAGGGAAGTGGACCCAAATCACTTCTGAGATGTGTGCAGACCTATTCACCAACTTCAAGAGATACAGTATTTAGCTTTATACTTGCCGACATCAGTTTCACAATCAAAGTACCGGTAGTTTTGCTTGAGTATCAAATATTTATTGCACTCAGTAATACAAATTAAATGTAATTGTTTTGTTTCTTGATTTTTGTGTATTCCTTTTTATATTCCGTCTTTCTGTTAAGCTATATGCGCCAACAATATGGTGGGTTGTTCATTTACAATCGAAACCAGAAGTTTACATACCCCAGATAAGAAGGCACATTCATCTTTTTCTTTCTATCTGAAGTTAAATCAAACCAAGCTCCTCTTATTTTAGATCAGCAAGTGGTACCAAAGTTAATATTTGCTGAGCATCACAAGATATCCATTGTTTATTTATGTGTCAAGTACCAACCTGATAGAAGTGGAGACCATCAAAGAAAACAGCTAGGGAGATTAGAAATGTTCCCTATTTTTTAAAAGGAATCCACAATAGGACAGCCCAAAGAATTATGTTAAATAAATCATTTCCTCAAATGGGCCCCAATTAGATTTGAAATAACCAAGTAAGTCTGCCACTACATTGTTTGTAGGTTGGGCATAAAAATTATAGCTATAAAATTCAAAGTCATTGACGTTTGGAATAAGTTATAACCAGAAGAAACATAATTTTTCATGCAGAATCTGAACGTAGCCTTGGGTTCAGCTTTTTAATTAGCATTCATTTCTCTTTTCTCAAAGTACATGACACTGTCAGTGTTTATTGTTTGGAAATCATTAATGCCTTGCTAAAGGTTACTTGTGTTATTGCACACAATTTATGGTTTATACTTGGCTTCTCTCTTGAACACAGAAATGAAAGCTCTCTGAGCTGTTTGAAATAGACAGTAATATATAATAAAATAAGAATTAAATGATTTTCATCCACCCTCCAACCAAACAAAAAAACCTCTTGCCCCTTATTATTCGAATTGTCAAAAGCAGAAATAATGATTTCCCATTTGGTATGCATTTTCCCCGTCTCTCTCCGGTGGATTTTTTTGGGGGGGAAGTGGGGGTCGCAGAAAGGCAGCGTGACGTTTGTGCCTGTGTTCTGTATCTTATCAAATTCGGAGACAAAAATTACAAAAAAACAACCCTCTGTGTTAGATTGTCTGGCTGAATGGTAAATATCAGGTTTATAATGAGCTTTCCCTGTTGCCGTTTCCCTCTTTTGTAATGTAAAGTGGTTAAGCACCTCTGAGAGAAGGGTGCTTCTTTGCTTCTGTAAACATCATTTCCTCCATTGCTCACATCCCTGGGACATCCAGTTCCTCTGTGGTATTAAAAGTAAACTCCTTCTTCAATAGAACCCAATTACAGAAAATTTTTTCCATCATTTGATGGCTGCCTCCAAAAATAATCTGCAAAGACTCATTCTCAAAAATTAAACAGAAATTACTATATAACCCCCAAATACCTTGGTCTTTTATTTTTTTTAGTTTGTTAGTTTTTTCTGTATGTGTACAATGGATAATGCTCTTTCTTACGTAATCTAAGTTGATCTTTCCCCCTCAGGCTTTTTAGCAGTTTTTAATCTGCCTGTCTGTGTGTGTGCTTTTAGCAAACATTCTCAGTGCTGACCTGCACATAAAACATAGCAATGTAGTTGCTCTATGTCATAAACAAACAAAAACATGGTAAAAATCCCATAGAATTATAGCAAGACTAATAAAACCCTTCACTCAGAGGCACTGAAAATTGATTCTAAAAATTTTACCTCTATAATCAAAAGAACAAATTTAATTATTTTCATACAAAATTCTTTGCAGTTTACTTTTTTATTAAAATCATTTGTTTTAACAAATACGTTCCTAGGAGAAGCCTTATGCGTGCCTAAATTTATGTATTTGTTCTCTTATGAGAGCAGGCGATCTTACTTTTGTATAGTATTTTAATTCAACTTTTAAGTTTGATGGAACACAAAAACAAACAAACAAACAAAAAAAGATACACACACACCAAAAGAAATCCAGTCTGTGGCTCAAAAAAGCAATACGTTCAACTAAGTTCCAAACCTGAGTTTGTCTTGTTGAAAATGAAACTACACAAAAAGCTATATGATCATTTGAATGAACATAGCTCCACAGCAGCAAACTTTTTTATAGTAAAACCAATTAAAAGATGTCCGATTTGTATTTGTAATTTGAATTTCCATGTGAAAAAAAGGTCTTTTGCATGGACTTTGCTCACAATTATATGCTTTGTATGCCTCAAGGTGACAGAACTTTATTTTAGCATAATCTGTTTACTTACTGCGTTTGTACCTCCTGCAAATATGTACAACATGAAAGCCCATGCTAAAGTTTTTGTCATTAGTGAGTTGGATATTTGTCTCAGTTTAGGATATTTTATCATTTTTCACTTAGCGTCTTCATACCTTTGTGCTGCACATATGCTCATTCGCTCTGTCTGTGTTTACCGTTTGTATCCAGAGCTGTTTGATGTCCTGAGAAATGAGTCAGACGCTAAACAACATTCTAAAATTTTAAAGAAAACATATCCAGCTGTCACAGCGGTACAAGTAGTAATGCAGCTCTGAGGATTTTTAGTCCAGGATTTATACTTTCTTTGAAATATCAGTGACAAGACTCATGCCATCTGTCACAGAAGTACCCTGGATGTTTATTACTGTCAGTTCTTTGGAAACTCAACTCCCACCATGTCTTTGACGGAAACTGATTTAAATTTTTTTGTAAACCAAAATCTATTTCTCCAGAGTGGCAATGGTGTATGCAAAAAGGGAGTAGGGTAAGGGAAAGCCTATGCAATTGGAATGGGTAATACACTGTACATAACATGTCAAGTCATGTTAAGATGAAAAATGTGTGTCGAAGGTTTTCCTTTCAGATGATAAATACTGACACACAAACAAGCAGATTACCATTAAGCATCCATCATCATGACTATACCTACCACTGTTATAAAGTTTTTGTATCCTGACAGATTCTAGTATTTGCCCAAATTTCCCATTATTCTACACACAGTTCTACTCATATGAAGCAAAAATATGTTTAAATTTAATACACAGATGAGGTCCTGTGCAATAACAGTAGAATCTTATTGCTCATGGTCCTATACAAAACAATGTGAAACAGAATTTTCACATTGCAGAAAGTGAAATCAAGAAAGCCAGTGTTAAGGCAGGTTTTTGCCAAAGGTTTTACCTGGAAGTTCAAATTATTGCACTGACAAAAAGGCTGCAACACCCCATCCTGCCTTTGAGGTTTCTTTTGACCTTCAAACTAATTTTAATATCAGACAAAGATAACATCAGAAAACGCAAAAATCAAAAGGGATTTAATTTAATAAGAGGATAAAGTTATCTAAACCAAGTTGTCGCTGTGTGAAAAATCTATTGAAATTTGATACAAAAGCAGATCACCCTGAAACTAACTAAACTTTGGGTTATGCCAGGTGCTCAAATATAATTAAGATATTCTGAATAATCTTTTTATCTTATTTTGATAATTATTGAAACAGTAAAGGATTTCATGTAGCATTTAATCAAATTTGTACTGTTATAAGATTTGACATTAAAATAGTTTTTCAGCTTAATTTGTCTTAATTATTGTAATTAATTATTTAATCTCCCACCTTTGTTCACTATACTTATCTTACTGCTCTCAAATCTTGACTTTACCAAATTTGTATGCATATTTTTGGTTGTTGAAGTGTGCTTACCCATCAAGAAGCCACACATCCCAGATCATGAAAGCTAATTGTAGCAAGTCACATAAAGATTAATTTGTACTTTGAATAAAAAATGCTTCCAGTTACCATACAAATACTTGTACTACCACTATTATTATTTCTACAACTAACTGTTAATGTTAATTCAATATTTGGAAGCATGACCAACACGGACTGAATGGCACTTCCTCCGCTAACATTGTTAAACTACAGGCAGACTACAATTCTAAAACAGCACAGAAAATCGGTGTCATCGTTCACAACTTCTCCTACTGTTCATTGATTGGCCCAGTAGAAAATCTACTGGAGACAATCCAAGTCAAGAGGAGAAAGCTCAGACTGTGTGTAAATGAGATTTTTTTTATTTTTTTGGAGCAAAATTGCACAGGAAGACAATGTCCAGGTTACATATTTTATAAAGGATACTTTTCTTAGGATAAGCATCTAGAGTATATGTTAAGTTAATTACCAATATATCATAGACTGCACAAATATTACAAATCCTTGTTCATTTTTGTTTTGCCTTTGCAAAAGATCATGGGTGATATCAACAAATACAAGCCAAACATAAGAAATACTTACAATATTAAAAGGTTTGCATATAATTCTATTCATGACAACAAAAGAAAATGAATAAAATGAACTAGATCTTGTCATCTTGAACTTTTGTTCTTGTGCATTTCAGCTGTTTTCCTCCCCAGGCTGAGATTAATTGTTTGTACATCCAGCACTGACAACAGTGTTTATGAAACGAGGACTACAGATACAGAGCTGCATTTCAGGTTCTCTCCCTCTGTATTTTATTATCTTTCATTGGTTGTCTTATTTACCACTTTTCTTTGATTCACCGGAGGAAAAACACAGTGGGAGAATGTAATGGGAATGTGTCAGATAGAGAACTTCAGGCAACAGCCTGCAGGGGTAGAAAGGTGATGTCTCAATTTATGATTCACCTCCCACATTGTTCGTAAATTTATCACCGAGATACCACCTGCTGCCACTATTGATGCCTTTGTCACCCACACAAGAGCAGTGACTATGATACTCTGGAGAACCACTGGAAAACTGCAAAGGCAGAGTTCACAAAGGCTCTAGTAAGTAACTAAAGTTTTAAGGAGATGTCTCAGCAGCATGAATATGTGTACTTTCTAGTCTACAAAATTAATATAAAAAACAGTTGAATTTGTATTGTGGCCTTATTGTCTATTTTTTGGGTAAAATAAGCTTTGTATGAGAGAGCTATATCAGGCTCAATACTGCCTTCTATTAATAATCTGTTCCACAGGGGGGATTGTATCCAAGAAATAAAAATGTGTTCAAAGATCTGAATAGATTTTATCCCTGGCTGAATTAATTCACCTCCTGCATTGTCCTGTTCTACGATTCACATTATTGGTTTGGGTTATGAGCAATTTCAAATGCTTTCAGAATTCAATGTGCTGTCTCACTGAGGTACGGGATGATGTCTTTGAACACTGCTGAACATTATGATAACTTAATAGGCCGGATGTGAACTCAGCTGACCCACAGTTAGTCAGTCTTTAACAGACTTTCAAAAATACATCTAATCCATCCCTGACCTCGCCTCCCATCAGTGTGGCTAATTCTTATTATTTCATGATGGAAGAAAATCATAACCTACCCACAACTAAGAGATTTTTAAATTATTTTGTGCTAAAAGGTATATCATTTTCTATAAAAACTACCAATTAGTACCAGGAGGAGTGTCTTTGAACTGTCAATCATGCTTGTGTATGTGCTCTATGTGTGTTAATGGTGGTATAATAACTTACCCTTACTTACTGAAAATTGTTTATCCACCTTCATCATAACTATGACAAGTAAAAACCAAAAGAATATGTTTATTTTAGTGTTTTGTGTAAGGTTTGTAGAGGATTCAAATACAGACAGGTTGCAAACCTGATGGAGTGATGATGGAGTTGCATCTTGTGACAAAATGGGTATATGTGCAACAGAAACGGTATACTCCAGAGGAAGACTCAAACCACTAAGCCATTGGAATAGGTAAATTGTGAATCTGCCGATGACTAGAAGCATACTAGTTGTATAAACACAAGGGACACTGTTTGCTGAGACAAGGACCAGGTGAGTTTATTTACACTGATGTAGAACACCTGTGTACCAGGAGCTTTTGGTAGCCAAGGAAATTAAAAGAGTAAAATGCACAGGGGGAAAAAAATGGGTAATGAGCCCAATAACGAAATATTTGTAAGAACAAAAGACTGAGAGCACAAAACACAGGAATAACTCAAAATACAGGATACCAGAATGCAGATAAAAAATAAAAAATAAAGTCAGTTATCAGTGCAATTTTTTGGTTCTCTTTACATTCACTATCCACACTGTCTCAAACATGAGTGAAGATTTCCAAGACTGCTGTACTATATGTGATGAAAGTGTCTATGGTGGCTTTATTTATCAGACACAAAGAGCAGAATCACTGCCAGTTCTGTTCCTTTTTCCACCTGATGCTTCATCTCAGGAGTGCAATTTTCATAGATAAGCATTCTAATCCTGGGGTGACACAAGACCCCAGGCTGAAGAAACCCACACATTCAACTGTGCTATTGATGTGTGGAAGCCACTTGCTGTCCTAGAATCTAACATATCACCGTGAACACAAATACTCAGGATATAAACCTAGCTTTTGTCATGACAACCTCTTCTTTTACTGCCGCAGTCTCCTTTGATCATCTACAAAGCCGGATGACTGAATGAAAACTCTTGTTTACAACACTTTAAAACTCCAGCTGCCTCAGAAAATTTTGACACAATAGGATTTCTTTTTATTTTTTTTAATCTTCACGGGGATATACATCCTGCATTTTTATTTTTTATCATTATTCTTAAAAAAAGATTTGGCCCAACTAGTTTCTTTATGAAAAGAGCATTTTTTTCTCATGATGTACAATGTTTTCCAAATTGTTCCTCACCTTGTAAAAGAAATGCCTTTATGCTTAGGAGATTGTGTTTATTTGTGATTGCAAATTCACAGAGGGCAAAGAAAAATCCTCCAGGAAGCCACAATAAAGCAGAGAATCAGTAGTGCTGTTTACCCCCACATCCCTGCTTCTCTTCAACCACCACCCCATTCCCCGACCCGCTTTCAAACCCCACTGGCATTATTCTATTCTACTGATGAAAGAGATTGCCTGGGTCTTGCACTAATGAATTGGCATTATTATTAAATGATGTTTGTTAATTATGACCTAGTTTCCTGTGAGTGAATCACACAGAAAGCAGAAACCAAAATAAACACCAGGAATTAAGGGCTCACAGTCAGTGCCAGCAGTTAGTTTTGGAGTTAAACTGATGCTTGGCTACAACCTAAACAAGGAATCTATTTAAAGATCACTGGCGCTCCCTTGTGGTGTGGAAGCGAACATGTTTTTTTTTTTTCTATTCTATAGTGGAAAACCTTTTAAATATGTTAACAGTAGAGCTTACTGCTCAATTTTTAAGATCTGTTTTGAATAGCACAGCAGGTTACATAATGTAATTACTGATGTTTACTTTATTTTTGCCAAGATCAGACATCCTGCAGCCTTTCTCTTTCTGTAAAAGCAGAGATTAGGGCTTTTCAAGTATGTGCTTGCAAGTTTAATCACCCCCCCGATTTTGCGCCCCATCTTTAACAGAGCATGGGGAAAGAAGTGGAGCAGATGAAAAGCTCTGAGCTTCTCATCTCAGTGATCAAATATTTCCTTTTCATTTGAAATTCTGCTTTGTTGTTAATGATGTTGACACAAACTTCAGTCAGTGTCTGATAATTTTGATGGCTGGGTGTTTGACAAATGCAAATGAGCAAATGGTAATTAGAATTTTTGATCCAAACTGCTTTAAGAAGCAAACTTTTAAACTCTCTCTGAAATGTGATTATCTTGCTTTAGGCTGGAGGTGTTTATGCTGGAAGCTGGCTTGATCTCACAGTGACACCTTGTGGAAGACATCAGCAACATGTTTGCATTCATCACTGGATGTGAATCTCTATTACAGACAGTGCCAGAATGACTCGGTTTACTGTCAGATATTTCAATCACGAAGACTGAAACACACAGAAGATAATGCAATTAGAATATCTCAATTTCAACTCCCATTTGTGGTTTTTTTAAATCAAATATCATTCAACAATAATATTGTACCATCTATCAATTTCCTGTAATCCTATAATTGCCTCTCAAGTTCCCATTACAGTTTACTTTCACAAATAACTATGTTTCTGGTCACTCTTAGCACAGTTCTGAACATATTTCTGCCATTGTAATTAACATATACACACAGATACAGACACATACAGTCCAGTCATTAGATGCAACAGTTTCTTTAGGGGAAATTATGCACCTGCGCTCATGACACTTTGATCTGGCCCCTTAGCTTAGAACACTTTATTCATTTTTACCTGTGAAATAACTCAGCAGTTGGCCTGGTGTTAAGGGAAACTCAAAAAGGAGAAAGGTGTGGGGTTAAATATTTCTTTGCTTACAGGAAATATGTAAGCTGTGGAGTGAAAAGAATATCAAGATATATTAGCCCTCCATTTTAGTTGACTTAAAAAGTGCAAATAAATGGTTCTAGTTTATGATTACTGAAGGACAAAGTTAGTATAATTAGAAAATGGGATTTGAAATGTGGAGCCACTAGAAATGCCACAACTCGTCTGAATAAAGACTCTGCTTAACAGAATACTTTTTTTTATAGCAAATAAGCCTTTCTTATTTACAAAAAGGAAATATATTGCTTATAAGATAGCTCAGGGTTTTTCCAAGAAAGGCTTTGTGAAAAGCCCATGATATTATGAACTTAAAATCTTACCTTCAATATCAGTTTTTCCCAACCCTGGTCCTCAAGGCACACTCTCCTACATGTTTTAGAGGTTTCCCTGCTTTAATGTGCCTGATTCAACTGATCGCAATTCAACAAATGCTTGTTAATCAGTCATCAATTGAAATCAGATGGACTGAAGCAAGGAAATACCTAAAACATGCAGGGCAGTGTGCCTTGAGGACCAGGGCTGGGAAACACTGCAATAGATGACCCTCTCATAGTTTAGTCCAACAAAGCTACAGCTAGTGGGGTTTCACAAGCCAACAGTGGAGTTTTACAGTATTAAGCATCAAGGCACATTATCACTGCCTTCACTAGCTTTACTTTTTTTTCTGCCATGCATCCTGATGCCAGGTTCTTCAAGTAAGATAACAAGATTCATCTGACCAGACCCCCTTCTTCCATTGCCCTGTCGTCCATTTACTAAGTTTAGATCCAAATTGCTGATGCTTTCAGGGCTGGACAGTGAAAACCATAGACACCCTGAATGGTCATCAGGAACAAACTGTGATTCACATTCTTCTTATTATCAGAGTTAACGCACAGGTCAGGCTTTGCACCCCACATGCCTCAGTGAGCCTTGGTCTCCAAGGTGATCATTTTTGATTATTACTGACAATTGCATTGAGCAACATCACAACAGCTGCAGTTCTGGAGATACTCATACCCAGCTGTCCAGCTATATCAAACTAACTCAAATTCTTAGAATTGCTCATTTTTTCCTGCTTCTAACACATCGATTTTGAGGGCAAAATGTCCACTACTGTTATGATGAATTGTTATGCAGTTGTCATAATGTATGGCCTGATTGAGGTACTTTGATTCATTTTTTCCCCATATAAATTAAGTCAATAACACAAACTAAGGTTTTAATCATCTTATTAGGGTTGAAAAATGTAAGGCTCATCTTACACTAAAGTAGAACTAAAACTCGTGGGAGCAAGAGGTTTGTTCTTACATTGCTGCATGACTGGCTTCATCCCACTTCCATTCTTCACCCACCATATGTCTGTCCCACGCAGCAGAGAGGCTATAGAGTGTTACAGCTATTATGTATGACTCTTAACAGACCTCTCCTTCATACATCACTTCAAGCCACCAGGGAATTTATCCACTTTATCAGCGCTGAGTCACAAAGTCAGTTCAGCGGAAATAACTCTCGGGAAAAGACGTCATTTTAGAGAATCACTCTTTGGGCTCTCGGGGAGAAGAGAAAAGCTTCTCCAATCCTCTCAACTTACATCACTTGTCCCTTCTGTTACACAATTCTGTTTAAACTCTAATATATTTCATTGGACCAAAAATAATGACACTGTGCAGCGTGAAATTTAGCTTAATGTTCCATTTGTGAGTGAAACACAATGGGAAGAATCAGCCTCTTAATGGGTGTTTCTTTTTTTTTTGTAGAAGCAGTACCCTACAATTTAAAAAATAGATTACTGTTCATCTCCTTAAAAAGCAGTTTTGGGAAGTACCAGAATATTGCTGTCTTTTTCAGGCTTCCATTATTGTCATAATGGAGCTTAAAATACCCTAAGTGAAAGCATTCTTTAGGCTTGCTGCAGCTTGTATCACCATTGAAGAACATTCTAGTATTTTGGATGTGTTACACAGCTCTGTGCTGCCAGGGCTTCAGGGAGGGTGAGGAGCGGTGTCAGATTCCAGACCCAATGAGGCTTAAAGGAAATGATGTCACCCTTTGCCCAGACTACCATGATTCATTAGTTTCAGCCTGAGCTTTCATGTTGCCCTATATTGGGGGCCCTGGCAGTTGTGGCCGTCTTGGCAGTGCCACGCTGAGAGGGAAAAATACCTGGTGCGTTACATTCTCCTCTCAACACATACTGGATTTTCATGTTACTTCTCTCCATTACAAACAAGCCAGAGAGTTTATTCAGGGTTCAGACTGCAGACTGAACTCTTATACACAGATCTCTTGTTAGAGAGCCGTAAATTGCAGTGATTTAGAGCCTTCTGTGGTTATTTTTTTATTATTTCTTTTCTTTAGTTTGGAGTCTTAAATATGACATGGAAACAGGAGGTAGTCCATTAAAACCACTACAAAGCAAAGTCAACACCAAGGAACGTTTCTTTCAGAGGGGAGGTAGATCATAAGATCTCTGTAGGAGAACTTGAAAACAGCAGGTAGCCAACCTGTCCGACGCTAAACCGTACATTTTTGGGAGGCCATTTAACCGGCTTGCAGCACAAACAGAAATTATAGAAGATTACACATGAGTGTGCACGTAGACAAACATAGCCCAGTTCCCTTTTCTTTCGGGTCAAAGTATTTGACTACCTAAAATATGTGATTTGAGATAATCTATGTGTGTGTCTGTGAGTTGTATACTTTAGCTTTGCTCAAGGGTTTGATTTTTTATTTTTTTTTTTGCAGGATATCATTCCCCATTTCTTCTGCTTATGTCAGAGCTAAAGTTTTTATGGAGCAAATCTGCTGAGCTAAGTAAAACTCAAACTTGGAATTAGACCTCAAAGAACCCAACTAAAACTAATAAAATTCTTTCTTCTTTTTTTTGGAGTTCTTCATTTCAAGGTTACAATATATCTTTTAACAAACACAGTATGATCTGATGGGCTTTTGTTTTAATTCAGAAGACTACCGCAAATTTGTAAAATTGGAATGTTCACCAGTTGGGTTGTGTGTGTGTGTTGTTGGTTTTCTCTCACCTTCCCTTCTACCCCGTTTTCCTGTGGTGCTGATCTCTTCTGAGACCAAGGTTGTTCCTGCTGCCAAGGCTGTTCCTGCTACACTCCTCACCCACCTGCAATGTATCATGTTATCAAGTTGGTATAAAAGGACCAGCGGGACTCCCAACCGTTGCCAGATTGTCTGTCTCAGTAGTGGTATTTCAGCTCTTTTTCTTTTTATGCCTCCAGGGAAAGCTTGCTACATTCTCCTTGAAGTTTTTGTGGCTTTCAATTACCTACCTGAAGCTCACCTTGTTTCTCCCCTGGATTACTCTTTTTAATACCTTGGTTACTTAATGGTTTTTACTATGTCTGCAATAATTATCTAGGAAACCCACCAAACTGCATGGGAGGTGATCTGTCAAACCCCCTCCATTTACCTCAATTGCCTCAAAAACACCACATGTAAATCAACCAACCTTGCTGGAATCACACAAATTAAATGCTAACCAAAACCAGTGCATTAATCTTTACTTTGTCACATCACTGTGACAGAGTCCAACATTTAATAATATTTCTATGTGACATAGAAAGCACAATTAAACTTGTGCTTAATTGACATGACACGGGCTCCGTGTCATTGCTCAATGCTGACATAGAGCAATTCTCCCCCACTCATTCCCCCGCTTGTCAGCAACTGACCATTCAGATCAATATTGCACTCTGACAATATTAACAGTATTTATCATACAGAACTCCTGAAGTCAGAGAGATTTTAAGGAAAATAATAGATAATCACGGTCCAAGTTGTCAGTGGGTAATATGCAATCCCAACAGCCATAACCCATGTTGGACTCACTCCTCCCATTCCGCTAGGGGGCTCTGTAGTTGCTTTGCCTTGGTACAGGAGGGGAGGTGAAACAAGAGAAGAAACTTACGGCAGGGCAGTAATGCACTTAGGCTGCCGTTAACTGAAACTAACGGCTGAATCTGCCATAAAAATCATATCCTACTGGCGTTCATGAGTGTTGCCCAACGTGGTGAGTTATATTAATGCTGTACTTTGCCTTATAACCGGTTAGTTTAGTCAAGCCTAGTTCCTAAATCTATGTTTAAGTCTGTGTTTATTGAATATTGCAATACTAAGTGTTGACGTTTTGTTTTTACTTTATTTACAGTTTAACCGGCATGTCCGTGTAAAAGCACTCGGCAATAAAATAACAACATCAACAACGGCTATCTTATGTTCTTTGTAACAACCCAGAACGTGTAGAGGGCAGAATATTTTTTTTAACATTTTGTAACAGCCGTATTTGTGTAGTGTCTCTTTAAGATACTCTAGTATCGCTAATGATGTCACAAGTATGCGCCACTGCTTCTCTGTAGAGAGCATGGGAGAAACATGCTACAGATCGATACATGCACTGAGACGGACATGTTAGCTCGTTAACTTTTAGTAACGTTACGGGTTGTTTGGACTCTGCTCATTTTCATGTTTGGTAATATAGCAGCTGTTCAACCGGGTTTTGTAAGGTTGGTGAAGAGTGTGTTTATTAAAGAACACTGTGGAATTCCTAGTACCAGTGTGGTCGTGAGTTTTTGACCGTCCTGACGAGTCTGCCGCCTCCTCTCTTCCCTTAAAACACAACCCAAGCGTTACAATTTCCAAAGTCAAAAAGGAGTCTGGAATAACGCAAGAAATGGACCATGGACTGCAGCCCACCTCACGTCCAGTTGAATGAAACTGATGGACGGTAACTACCACGTTAGTCAGCACCATCATGCTGTGGTTAATTCATTACTTCAATGAGGACAAAAAAGCTGTTTGTAGTAATAGATGGAGAATTCAGGTGAAAAAAAAGTGTAAGAGTTTGTGAGCATCTTGAAATCATGTTAATAGTTCAAAATCCAGCAGTGTAATTACACCTTTTGTACAATTATTTCTCGCAGAGTACTTCTTTGCCCTTAAATTGCAACCTTAAAATTCAAACAACACCATTAGGCCTCAAAGGAGATTTGAAAGACTTTTGGGTGGAATAATCTTTTAGTTTTAAAAATGTCCTTGGCTGTACAAGTCTTCAATGCTACCCATCATGATTAGTTTTATAGCACTATAAAATACAACACATGGTTGCTCAAAGTACTGCACAACAGGTAAAACAAGAGACAGAGTCAAAAACAAATAAACCCTTAAAACGCTAACAATCACTGCTACTTTCACACTGGGTTAACAGAATGTTTCCAACTAAGATTTAAACACAGGAAAAAAAAGCGATCTCTTCTTACATGCTGAGGAAGTTCAGTCCAGAGCTTTGGGGCCCACAACATAAAACTCTCAATCACCGCTTGATGTATTCTCTGATTTAGGAGTCATTGTTACAACCCCTCCCTGAGACCACTAAGGGTAAATGTTGGCACCAGGTGTAACACAAAAACCAGTAATCTCAAACAGTTGATGTCAGTAGCAAAAAGGACAGTTTATTTTACAGTGCAGGTAAAAACTTAAACACAGGAGGCAAAAAACACAGGGAAGCTTCGAGCTTCAGGGTCTCCAAGGCCAAAACAATAAACAAAACACCCCCTTTTAACTATAAAAGAAAAAAGAACTTTCTAGAGNTAGAGTGAACTGAAAGAAAAGTACAAAACCTGAACTCCCTGCTAACCACAAAACAGGAGAAAACAGTTCAACAAAAAATGGCAGAGAACCCCTACCAGCTTCCACTGTGAAAAGAAAACACAATTTTAGTTAAACAATTGATTTATCAGAATATGCTCACAGCAAAATCAGTCACGTCCCCACAACAGTCAGCTCACAGTCAAGATCACATCAGATCAGGGCCCAAGGACAAAAGGGATCTGACATCTCTGGCATGAAGCTCTTTATGGTGTGGCTGACGAGCTCCAACACATTACACCTGTAGCAGCCAGGTAGAGCTGAAACACAAAGAGAGAGCTCTCTCATGAAGAGAGCCCCTAGAGGTCAGTGACCGTAACAGTCATCCAGCACCATGCAGATGAACATGAAGCAAGCTGCTCATTAAGACATTTAAAACAAATAGAGGAAGTTTAAATTGGTCTTGAAATAGGAAGTAAGTGGAATGAAGTGAAGACTGGAGTGATATGCTCTTATTTCATTGTAACTCTTAGAAAAGCATATAATCTTTTTATCTTTTAATAAATGAAAAACAAGAATCACCAAAGAACAGCTTAATTAAAAAAAACAAAATTAGAAGATTGGTTTTAAAAAGGCATTGCTAGAATTTATATAATTGGGTAAATCTCATAATTAATCTTTGTAGGTTACAGCTTAACACATCTTAAATCTGAAAAAGAAAATGTTCATAAAGATCGATGGTTCTATGCAAGGTCTTGTAATAAAGTTATTTTTAGTGGAGGGTGAATGCTCATTTAAACAGATACAATTCGTAATATTTATCTTCCTTTTCCAAAAGCTTTGGTGACATTTTACCACATAGTTGCATTATTTGGTTACTCCCATTACCTAAAGCAGAAAATATCCAACAGTCTGCAGTAATTAGCAGTTTTAATGAGTTGTCACACACACTTTCACAGCAGTGGAGCTTAAAATGCTGGAGTGAGAGGAAATTAAAAGGATTGGCCAGAGAGAGAGGAAAGACATTTGACCTTTTGAGTCAGTTTTCAGCTTTGCATTTCAGAGAGCTTGTTATATTCAACAGACCTGTGTGATTTCTAGCTCTCTCAACTTCCTGTGGCTTCTAACCTCCCTTAAGGAAGTAGAGTTTCCACATGTCCTTCATAATAACCACTTGACTTTGGATTGTGTTCTGTACTGATTTCATCAGACCTTCACCTTCTAAGGCTAAATTTACTCAGCCATCTCACAGTGAGGACCCACTGCTAAGCTTGGTTTTGCTCTATAATTACTGACCGACCTAATATTACAGAGTAGTACCTCTAAACATATACCAAACCAAGGAACATTACTTCCTGTTTCCAAAAATATCAGCAAATAACTCACATAACACACTACACGGGGCCATCATTTCTACTCCAAAAGCTGTATGAAATCCACAATCCAGTGCTGATTTTCCTTCACCTGTTTTACTCAGGTTTTTTTTTTCTGTGCAAACTTCTCATGTAAAATAGCTTTATCCCTTTCAATAAATTTGTGAATCTGAGAGCAAAACAAAGACTAAGGCAAGATTCCCAGATGGAAGATGCAGTGCCACAGTAGTGGCCTGCAGACCACAGTGTCCATTGGGGAATATTCCATTGTAAAAGCACCAACAATATTCAAAGAAAAAGAAATCCCTTACTTGTGGTTGGTCTTTTAGGTTGCAGCCAAAAAAGGATAAGGGTGGATCACCACTGGGTTTTGTCTTGATGTGTTGTGGTTACCAGATTGCCAGTCTGCTACTGCAGTGCTTCCAATGCCTCTTCCTCCTTAGAGGGCAACAGGTTCACATGGATGGCTCAAAACAGACACACCCTCAGCGTGAGGAATTCTTCATCTGAAATATCTGATCAGACTTCAGGATAGAAGTGCCTGCTGCAAATCTTACTGAGGCTCAAAACTGGCAGCCTACAATTAGCTATAACTATTATATAGAAAGGAAATGACACAGTGCTTTCTATGAAATGAAAGATCAAGAGTAACTATGGGAATGATCTCATGTCTTCTTTTCCTGAAAACATTTACATAACTTCCAGTGCTGAAAATAAAACAAAAATTGTATAAATGCAGACTGAAAATGGTATTTGTGGTTGATGAGTTTTATTTTCCTGGAGGAACCTTGACAAAGATTAATGAGGTGAGGTGTTTAATTATAAAAGAGCACGTTCAGGCAGACTCTTGGAGTTTTGTGTATGTTGAAATTATCAACAAAACTATTGTTTTCTTTGTTTAAGTGCCTTTGAGTATAACTGACATAATAAGTAGTAACATAATTACTACTTTACTCTTGATTATTAACTTTGGGGGTTATCTAACCACTAGAAAACAACCAGCCATTATCCTTAATTTATGGTAGGTTTCTAACAAACAGACATGAATTGACTGTTAAAGTTTAACAATAATCTAATACTTTATCTTGGACTACAATGTAGTTCAGGTGACAAACTACATATCCCTAACCCTCTAGGGCCTGGCAGACTGGAAAAATGTGCTCCACACGCTTTGTTTGGAGTTCATTTCAAGTCCAGTGATGTAAAAGGGGGCGGGACCCCGCCAGCACTTCCAGCCGAGTGAGGGGCCAACCCTATAAAGCATCTGGTGTGAGTGAGGCTCTTCGGGTTAACGGTGTTGGTCCCCAGGCTGACACTCAGCTGGAAGTCTTAACGGGGACAGAGGAGCTCCTCTAATGCCAGCTCGAACTGAAATGCCCTCCAACACGCATCAGACCTGGCCACTCCCTCGTTCTTGTCAAAAAGGCTCTGCAGCTTTTTGACAAGCTGCAGAGCCCCCCGTGTCCAACGTGACCCACGTGTTCAATGTGTGCCCCTTGTGTTCAACGTGTGGTCTGTAAAGAAAAAAGAAAACTGAAAATGTTTTACCACATCTATGAAAACTGCACTTTGATCAGTCCATTTCGAGAAAATAGGGCCACAGGGGTAAAAAAAACAAGTGGCAGCAGGTACAAAGACCTGGAAAATAGATTCTTGTGGGCCTGTTAGGTGCAGATTTCTTAATAGTATTTCAGACCTAAAATGATAACCTGGATTGGCTTTAAATTGATAGGGTCTAAGCTGTAGTTGACAGCTAGGTCACATTTATGATCTAAGCAATTATCCCCTCCACCAAGTATTGGAATATTGGTTGTGAAAGATGGATATGATTGACAGAGCTTTATTACACTGCGATCCAGTATGAAAACGTTAAGTCTGGGTGGCTGTCTCTTGTGTCATGCCAAGAATCGCAAACCATCTCTGGTGTAAGTAGCAAGGAAATTGACTTCATGTAAGCAAAACTAAATATTTATTCAAAAACAAACACTGAAGCAAGCAGGCTCTTCTGAAACATATGCTGCTCCACTGACTTTCTTTATCAAACATCAAGAGTGTTTTGATTTCAGTGTCTAAACACAGTCTTTCAAATATTCCAAAGTTTCCCAAAATTATTCTTGCTCCATTTTGTTGTGTAAGGCAAGGCAACTTTATTTATATAGCACCTTTCAGCCAAAGACAATTCAAAGTGCTTGTACAAGAGAGCCAACAAAACAACACACAAGAAGAAGATAGTAAAAAAACCAAAAAAAAATGTGGTAATAGGTCTAAATATGTGGTCAGCATGACCAGATTTGTAGGTCTGTACATCAGATCATTGTTTTAGCTTCTTGTGTCAACAAGTTTGTTCCCTTCAAAATGTAAAAATCATAATTTGCAGTCCAAATTATACATCAACTTAAAATATAACATAATTTCAATAACCTAAAGGCAAAAATCAAGCTTGGATAAATTAGAAGTCGAAGCTTAGAGAAAATTAAAACCCTGAATTTTAAATAAATTTTAAATTCAGGAATTTCAGCTTTCTCTCAAGTATTAATTGTTTTTAAACATTATTCGTTGATTACAGAGGTTAAAAACAGGTTAAATCAGGGGTCTCAAACTCCAGTCCTCGAAGGCCGGTGTCCTGCAACTTTTAGATGTACCTCTGCTGTACCTCACCTGAATAGAATAATTAGGTCATTAGCAAGGCTCTGGAGAACTGAACTACACAAAAAGGAGGTAATTAAGTAATTTCATTCCAGTGTTTTGTACCTGTGGCACATCTAAAAACTGCAGGACAGTGGGCATCGAGGACTGGAGTTTGAGACCCCTGGTTTAAATACTGTGAGGGTCAATGCTGGAACAAAAGACCTGGGCTGATGAGCTAACAGGTTGCAGGTGTGAGGAGAGAGAGACAACATTTCACAGGGGACGAGAGAGAGCACACAGGGGCCTAGAAAATAAATTTAATACTAAGGAATTAACTCAATCTAAGAAATATAATAGAGTAACAGAGAATTATTAATAGAGACAAGAAATAAACTAGAATAACCAATAAAACAGAAACAAGACTGAAAAAAAAAGAGACGACAGAACAAAAAATATTAAATAAACCTCAAAACAACTCAGGATCCTAACAGAAAATGCTTTTCATTTTACCAAGAAGTTTGTTTCTGAAAGGAAATAAAATTGGCATATAAATGTAAAACGTGCAATGTGCATCAGTTTGAAAAAAAAAGAAGTATTTTATTTATATTTTATTAAAAAATGGCACACTGATGTTTATTGTCTTCTCAATCAATGGAGAACAAAATATGGAATAACAGCAATTAAAGCCATAAAATGGTTGCAAAGCAGTTCTTCACATTTCCACTGGTATTTCACAGTTTGTCTTTGGTAATATCGTGGAGCTTTCTTTCAATAATCTTTAGAAAAGATTATATCTGCTTTAGGATTGAAGGATTGTAAACAGAGGGAACTGAACACGAGCCTCTTTTCTTTCTTTTTTCATGCACTTGTATTGACCTAAGACACGTAGCCTCTGTGTACCCGTTCTGACACACCCTGACACCAAATTACCCTACACTGCTATTTTTTTCATCTGAAATTCAACCTACAAAGAAATGATTGAAGGCGCAAAAGTCAGACTAAACACTCTGAAAGATCATTCAGAAGTTTCCAAAGTAGCTCATAAAAGTCCTGCTTTGATGTTCTTAGCTGCATATAAATGGAGCTCCTGTGGCTTTTGACAACTCCCCATCCTCCACCCATCCTCTGTTCCACTTTTGTCTCCTCCATAAATCAATATATGTTTGGGAGTGTGGGGCTGCTGATTGTTTTTACAGAGTGTAGATGTGCAATTTGGATAAATGGTATGTACAAAAAGTTTGCTATGACAATGGTAAACAGTCTGGTTGGCTAGAAAGGGAGTGTGCTGATAGTTTCAAGGCATACAATCTGCTATAATTGGCAGTGTATAATCTGAGCATATTTGATTACTCACCTGGATGATATGTGTGATGACAGTCTCGTAATAATTCCCCTTTTTTTTTGTTAAATCGCCCGGATCAAGGTTCCCATTTCTTGTTCCTGCCAACACATCATTGGGTTGCATATAATCATAGATATTAGGCTGCCAGAAGGGAGTCCATCCATATAGGTATATTATTTGTGATTTTATACATAGGCTTGAAATGGTAAATTCTATTGACTTTTTAAAAATCTTCCCGCAGTCTTAGAGTGACGCTCAGGAGTGTGGGGAGTCGGACAGCGGGTTAGGGTTAGTAGGGAGGGAGAGAAAAGGGGGCGTTGGGGAGTCAGTTCCCCAAACCAGACTCGTATGCACACAAACTCAGAATGAGTGAGATCTCACACAGGATAAAAATCTTGCTGAGTCCAATGGACCCCATCTATTAAGACCATGTCTACATAGTGTATTAATGCTACAGCTGCATTCACTCCAGCCAAATGTTGCTTTTATTTCAAATTGAAGGAATTTAATCCAACTGCTTGCTATGTCTGGCAAAGAACTTTCTCTTGCAGCGAGACAATAAGTATGCATTGAACTAAGGATTTTGTCATGTACAATGTTTAATAAACATGTTTGCTTCTTATAGTTTTCTTGCAGCAGTTGCTTTTCTCTTGACATTTTTCTATTTAGGGAATATTTGTGAAGCTTGATTAATGTTTATCAGATTCTTCCCCCTGAGCCTTGGATGTTTGCAGCTGATACTGAGTTACAATAACCCTCCAGGTTGATGTTATACTAAATGCTGTCTTTGCCAGGCCTTTGAGGATAGTTGGGCAGCCATGTTTTGGAAGGTCTTGGACACTGCCTTAAGATTGAAAGGGATTTTATTTAGGCATAAGTTTTTTTTTCTTAGAGCAAAGGGGGCTTATTAGGCACTGTGCATCTTTAGATGTGCCTTTATTGCCCTTTTCTACCATTTTACGATTATACACTGCTTTGTGTTGGTCTGTTGCATAAAATTCCTATAAGAAACATAAATGGTTGTGGCACATAAAATAAAAAAACTATATTATTCAGAATATTTCTACAATTGTTGTCAGTACAATAGATGTGTTCATTCTAAACAGAACAGGATGGGGAAGTTGAGTTAATAACCGGCCAAGGCAACAATAATAAAATTGCAATAAAACAGTACTTATATAAAGTTTCGGCTCACAACAAAGGATGCAAACTTTGTCCAAATAATGTGTTTCATTTAAAGTTGAGACACACTTAGTGAACAGGTTGTCCAGCAGAACACGTCATACATTCTTACTTTCTTTATTGTTCATTTTGCATGAGGAGATGTGATCATTATGAACAAAAACAGAACACTATAACATTTATGGCCTTATCTAATTTGCAATGCATGTCCCCAGATGGAGCTTTAACAACACAAAACAATTTAAAAAGACAAAGCAACATAGCAAGACAATAATAAAGTGAGGATGAAAAGAGCGTATGTTAAAGAGGTCTCCCACTACCAGTAATTCGACAGTACAAAGCATGAGTTGAGTGTATTTAAAAAATGTTTTTACTTTACAGTTTTTCGATGGATGTTTTCTCATTCCAATTTTTAACATTTGTGTGAAATGAAGATTAATGATTTCAAAAATCTCATGGAGACGCACATAAGCCCAAAAAATACACAGCTGCACAGAATCTGTCCTCACGTTTTGTCTTTTTCTAGTATTTTTCCACTAACTCTAAATTGCACTGTGCTTGAACCCAGATACCCTCAACCTCCGCCCTCTTCCTCAAACATAATTAGAGAAATTTACAGTGAGCTAGCCACGTGGTATCCTGTATATACAATGTGCAAGTGAACAAATAGTTGGGCCCCTTCAAGTGATGTGCCTGGGTTTAAAAGCTCTGACTGCATTCCACATAATTCCTCACAGAAAAGCTGATTTGGGCTACATATTACAGATAAGTTTCTGGAAGTTTTAACATTTTCAGAATTTTTCAGCATGAAGCCAAGCAGAAGTTTGGAAATCACCTATGGAAAGTTAGCAAATAGTAGGCTTAGTTTACTAACAAATTTCCTATGTTATTAGTGAATTCTAATTATTTTGACTGACATAAGTATTTTTTTTTAGCGCAAAGTTGAGTTTTCTTCACAATTTTCCCTTGTTAAAGCTGCAGTGTGTAACTTTTATAAAAAACAATTTTTTAAACATATTTACTCCAACTCTCACTATGCTGTGACAGTTTGGTATGAGAAATATGAAATGTTAAAAAGATATATATATTAAGTTCCTACTGCCTTTCCCAGTGCTATAGCTATAAACAACCAATCAGAGTCACATTTTATTGTGATTTTCTTTGATAGAAAAACACAAAGTGGTGCGTGGTTGGGGAGTGGAAAGAAAATATTTGAATTGCAATTAAAAGTGAAGTGTGGCCTTTATTAATTGAATATTATCTTGAAAGCACAATGCACCATGGTGGGACGATTTTTCCCACAGCATGAAAATGGATTAGAAAATGCATGGAGCTAAATACAGGGCATTGCTGGTTAGAAAACCTATTAGATCTACTCAAATTTGCAACACAATTAAAACTGGGGCAGAGGTTGTATTATCCAGCAGGACATCTAAACTACAGCTGAGCTACAATGTAATAATTTAGATGAAAGGGTATATAAATGTGTTAGAATACCCCTTCAAACATGCAGACACAGAAACTGTGGTAATATTTTACTTGCAGCTATGGACTTAGAGACTTAAATCTGAATTCAGATTACTGCTTAAAAAATAAAATAAATTCAAACCAAGCATCACTAGAGGTAACTTAATGTACTTCTCCAATGTAACATTTCAGCAAAATATGTTTGCAGATCAATGCGCAGTAGGAGGATTAGGGTAGTATGTTCCACAGGCAATTTCTTCCAGTATCAGAGCTGATGCAACACTTAGCTTCATGTTTTTGTTTTTATAGGTCATATCATACCTTACAAACGAAACTGAAGCACCTTAAGTGATCAGTAAGAATTTGTTAAAAATAGGTAAACGTCTTGACAAATATATCAGATTTTTACTAAATATTTTAGGGATTTGTTTGTTACATGGTTAGGAGAGAGACATGATAAATAGGTAGCTGCTGTTGTCACATTCCCCAGTTTTGAGTCAACTGTGATCACACACTGAAAAGGCATTTCAGTTGTGATTATAAACACATCTCTTAAAAATCCATCCAGGGCAGAGTGTAAGCTGTGGTAATACCTCTGTAAATCACTTCACTCCCCGAAAACAGTATAGTTATTGACATATTTCTATTTACTTTAATGCATGTTATTCTGTTACTTTACTTTAAGGATGCAATATCAACAAGTTAAAGCATGCCTAAAACAACCTGTCTTTTAAGATTCAAATACAAGGTCTTCTTTAAATTTCCTTGCTTTGGACTAAAATAAATCAAGCTTTCTTTATCCCTTCCTCTATTTGATAAAACCATTTATGTGGCATTTTTCTATCTCGGTCAGAGTGCAGGTTTTACTGCATTCCTGGTTACAATCAATGTCACCTTTCAGAGGGTCTGAAGGGGAAATGATGGACACAAAAGGCTCTTTCAGCAGCACTAAGTCTCCCTCCCTAGCCTGACCCAAATCTCCCCCGCATTCTCCCCTCATCATAGCTGGCTCATAGCAGCTACTCAGACATTCAGCCTTCATCTCGGCTTTACAAGGAGCAGAAACGTGCCTTTGGTCAGGCAGCCAGTAGCGTAGGGTGAAAACATGGCCTCTAGAGGTGGGGACAACTCTCTAGAGGTTGCGAATGTTCAAATATAATGAGAATTGATAGAGATGTGAGACCTTAGATGTTTCATATGAGTGAAGCACTGGTTTGAATTTATTCAAACTGACTGAACATCACTATTTTAAAGCATGACACCTTACCCTGTTCCACCAGCTATAGATTCCCCATCTGCACTTTCTCAGTCTTTACATCTCTGACCTGCAAAGTTTTCTTTAGGTTACATGTACATGTTTACACACTCCCTCCAAGATACACTGAACTACATTCTTACCTATGTATATCATCACACCATACCCCAAAACACACAAGTGCAGCTCCCTTCAGAGCAAGCAGGCCTGATTGATTCTACATGTGACATGTCCAAACTTGAAAACAACATGAAACAGGGATAACACCATGTAGGTCTGTCTGTAAACGTGATGACTGGGAAAGCTGATAAGCTAATAGGTCTTTGGAGAAGGACCTTTGCAACAAAGGCCAAATGACCTTTGACCTTTATGTAGGTCAAAAGTCTGAACATAAATCAATAGTAAAACTCAGATGTTTAGTGTGCTCCTTATTGTTGAAGTGAGAGTGAATATTATGGTAAGATCAAAAGAGCTGTCTAAGGTCCTCAGAAAGAACATTGTAGCAACTTCTGAGACCACATAAAAAAATGTCTCAAATGAGTTTAAGCATAGAGATAGAAGTGTCAATTAAATTAAGTTCAATTCTGTTCACTAATTTACAAACACTAGTCCTTTTATGTCACTTCACATGTAATAAAAAATTAATTCAACTGAATTATATAGATTCCAAGTCAGGTAGATGCATGTCAAATTGATGTTAGTTATTAAGAAAGTCAATATTATGAGATGCCCAAGTGAAATGGGCATCTCATGGCAACACCAAGCAGGTGATGTAGTCCAAACATTTTTCGTCTCCAGGATTTACAGGAAGGGCTGACCTGGTATGAGAAACCAGAACAGGATCATAATCATCAAAATAATACAGTAGCAACCATTCTTAAACATATTTTATTCAATATCGACAATAACTTAAACATGTTGGCTTTCTGAGTTTCAAAATCCAGTCACACATCTCTCTGGAAAATAGGCACTTTTATTTACAGAAAAGCAAATGTTTGACATTTTCAATTAAGAAAGAAAAAGCAGAGGGTAGTAAAATGTGAAAATTCTAACAGGTGAGCTGAAATCTGCTGACTTGCTTGTTAGTGAAAATACTGAAAAAACTAAGATAGCCCTGTTCAAAGTTTCTTCAAAAAAAGTCTTGAATAAGCTGCTTCAGTACAGAAAAACAAATTAACATCCTATCCAGCAAATAAAGAAGTCGAGTAGCACCAGTAGTAGTAAGCTTCAAACTGTGAAGAACATTTTATACCTGAAACACAATTACTCTAGTTAAATGTGCACATGCTTCAGCTGCTTGTTGGTGAAGATACCAGTGTGTATGACGGCTACCATGATGTCAAAATCACTATTATAAACGTTTTGGCAACCTACAGTACACATAAATGTTGTCTGATTTAGCTTTATTTCTAGCCTACTCTGTGTCATTTATTTCAGTCAATTTTCTTTACCATTTTCACTCTGTTTGACAGAGATTCTTTGAAAAAAAAAAAAAAATCATTCTTTCAAAGCGTTTGCTTTAAAAAAGAGAATTGCATCGTCAAACACAAAAACGAACCAAAAAAACCCCCACTAAAGCAAAACTAAAGAAAAAATAATTTATAGTAGGGCATTCAAGGACAGTTCAAGGATCAACAAAGGACACAGCGATGTAGCGAGTGCCATTGGTTGTGGGTAGACCTTCGTGCAGATGAGTCAGGCGTCCTGGGTGCATGAAGCTCCAGCCTTTTCTTGGTGATTCTATGGAGCAGTTGTACCGATGGAAACGGCAGCCTCCACCCTAATTTGGGTGTAAACAGAGCAGATGAAAAACAGATTGTGTTTTTAAGATGAATTTTGGAGCCCAAAGTACATCATACAAGAACTTTCACCAAGTCCCTTTAATATATTCTTGCTAGACCACAGGTATTTTCATTTTAAACTCGTATTCCAAGCAAGTGTTATCCCACCATACCCAACGTACGAATGTCAATAGATGCTTTGCTCCAAAAAGAGTTTTACTTCTGTCTCGCAAAATAAATTCCATTCGTCTGATTGGAAAAATTTACAACACTTACAAAAACATCACCTAGAAAAACAGTAAAAACATGTTTTTGAAGGGATTTGAACACCAGACCAGAATTAAAAATTATATATATATATATATATATATATATATATATATATATATATATATATATGTATATATATATATGTGTGTGTATATATAATTTGATTTGAGACAGAAAATACTGAGAAGCAAAAGAAGTTTAATGATATGAAATATATTGTTCAAGACAAAAATTTGCTTAAAAAATTATGAAGGGGCAAAGGTGTTTTGGTTAAAATAACTTCTGCATCCACTGTGTTTCTGGTCAAAGAAAGAAAAATAGCCAACCTAAAAGCAATATTAGAAAAAACTGCTACAGTCTAAAGGAACTAAAATGGCAGTCTGTGACTTATTTTCAAAATGCATCTTACCTGAAAATCTGCATTCTTGTTGTTGAGAGCGATGTTGATGGTGAAGGTGGAGGAGTCGTGATGGGGCCTCAGGAAGGCTTGTCTGTCGGGTGTGTATTTAACTACAAAGTTCATCAATGCATATCCCTGCCATGGTAGGACAGAATTGCATTGTGTTACTTGCTAGTCAGAGGTTTGTACTAAGAAATTAATGCATTTGGAAAATCTGAATGACACACAAATAGTTTCCTGTCAACAACATCAGGGTAAAAGTTTTTATAAAGTTACATGTGCAAAACAATTCCTGGACTGTGTCCTATATTTAAAAGAAATGTTTTTCTGGCAGCAAAACAACACAGCCAGAAGGGTGGAGCTGTGTGTGGAAAGTGTTGCGGAGGGGTGCTCTGTGAAGCAGAAGGTCAGCTGGAGACTGCAGCTCCAGGGAGGAGCTTTGTGGAAATAGTTGGTGCTTTATGAGAGATTCAAGTTTTCCTCAAACATGAATGAAGGAATCAAAGCAACACACCAGGTATGTTTTGATGAGGGTATTACATTAGAATCTGAAAGTCAAATTTGACATAATATTCATGACATTATTACTGCTCCCAGGGGCTTCATAAGACAAATTTTAGCTTTTAGAAGAAAGAAGAGGGTTTTGAGTCATGTCAAACTAACCTTTGTGTAATAGCCAGAGAAAACTTTCAATGTGACGGGCGATATGAACTCCCGGAGAAAGTGCAGCCACTCCTTATCAAACCCAATTTGTTTCATGTGAATGTCATCCGTCGGAACTGTCTCGTAGCCTCCAGAGATTCTCTTGTCCTGAAAAAAGGACGAGAAAAGAAAGTAGTGTGATTAACAATGGAACAAATGACCCACCGATCTCAAAGTGTGTGGCCACAGAGTTCCCCGTGATGATGATGGTGGTGTGTCTGTGTGCCAATAAAACCACAGGCAGGGCTGTTGTCTGTCAGCATAAAGCCTAATGACCCATCCAGGAGAGTCACTTCCCAAACAGAGCTATTCAAAGTGTCTGTATGAATTCAGTCTCTCCTGGCAAACTCAGAGACACACTGTATTACCAAATTAAAGCAACATAAAACAGGCCAAACTCCATAAAAATACATGTTGATCATTATTTCTTTCTTTAGTTCAGCTTCTCATTTTAGATATGGGAACTATTGTCTACTAGTTCTGTGTCTATGAACTTTTTTATTATAAAGTAAAGTAGGAAGGCAGCATTGTAAGAGCTCCCACTTTATTAGGTTTATTTGTAACTTATTTTCAGAAGATTTTATGTCACACCCAGTGATTGAAGTTAGAACCTTTTTAGTCTGGTTGACTCTTATTAAAGCCCATGCTGTCATTCAGCTAACATTGCAATGTATTTTGAGAGCATGTAAATATCTTAGCCACAAACTAGCTACCTCAAACTAGCTATCCATGCTTTTGGATTTTTCATTTATTTATGAAACTAAATACATTTAAAAACCAGGAACTAGCTGTATTAAGCTACTACTTCACCAATATGACATTTTACATTATATATACTCATTGCAAAAAAAAGATTGTAGGAATTGACACATTTTGTAAGTATCTTGGGTTTCTGTATTGTATTATGCTTTTTTGAAAAAATTCCATTTGAACCCCTCCATTGTTCAATAACTATTGACAGGGAGGAATTTGTGGTGAGTGGTTTTGTACACTGGATGTAAGACTGAAATAATTATAGAAACCAAATTATGCCACATCATTTATACAGTGAAACCCTAGAACAGGATGTACTTTTCTCTTACCATGACTGTAGATCTAGCCATTAAATCAAAAGTTATACATACGAATTTGCTTAGAAGCAGAATATTATTTTTAAACACAAAAAAATGCTTATAAAAAGCAAAAGAAATCACAGAAAACAGTGGCCACAGGCATGAGCTTGTATTGCAATACCTTTCACTTTTATGCTCAGGAAGTCTCCACCAACAGTACTGACCTCATGTTTGCCTCCAGACCATAAACCATAATGCTCCATCTCCTCAACTATTTCATCACACGCCTTCTCTGAGAGCACCGGGAACCAGAACACATCTGGACAAGGCTGCAACACACACATGAACACATGCATAGAGTAACTACATAGAACAGACTTGACTCACATCTTCACCAGGGGTTGTAGCTGCTGTAATACAATACCCAGACATGCTAAAACCAGATGTTGGGATTTCCATGCGACATTATGTCACTGTCTTTTTCGCACTCTCAGTCTGTACATGTGAAGCCACACAAACACAAACCTCCTCCAACTGGTTCTCAGTGAAAATTTGTGTGTAGTTTGGATGGATGTACTTCTCCTTCCAGTCCTGCAAGCAGAGAGATTTTTAGATAAGCAGACATTTTTTTTTACACTGTTTGCCGACTTGCATACCTCACAGGACTAATCGCTCTCCCTACCAGCCAGGAACCTTTTTTGCATTACAACTTTCTATTGTCTCATATTTCTAATTCTTCCATTACCGCTAATAAGTTTTACAGGTGGCTGCTGTTTATTTTGGGAAAAATAGATTTCACATGCGTTTAAAAATAATGAAAGACTATAATGACTTACCACATGGTTTTCAAATATCTGCCACAAGTCGTTGTTGTAACGAGATATGTTGTAATTAGCTGTGGAAATGAGCCTCCCAAACTCATGACGGTTGGTTATGTACATGAATACTCCCTGCAGCAGACAGGGAAATAAATGTTCTTAAATTCTATACAAATGCTGAAGCTGAAAAAGCTCTTGATGTCTCACAATTTACAACAGATGTGCATCTACATAACCATAAAACATGCAGATTTAAAGCTCGGTAAATCCCTTAGTGGTTTTCACTGGCATACAGAGAGAATAAAAACTGATTTAAGTGTGTCTAAAAACACACTGAAATCATGCTTAACTCTAGGTTCAAGTAGACAGGGGGCATATAAATAATCTTAGATTATTTATTGGTCAGTCTTCTCTGAGTTGCTCTTGTAAGGACAAGACAGAGTTATTAAGGTGTTTGGGGGGAGGCAAGACCAGAAGGGCATCTTGGGATGAAGCAGATCTAGAGAGGACACTCTAATTTTAGTGATGCATAGGGACGGTGCTGTGTGGGAGTGGATCTGGACTCACTATCAGACTAGGCTTTGTTAATGTCAGAAATCATAGATTATGGGTTTGTTTTGCAGTCTTGTGGTGTTGAGTTTCCAAATTGCAAATGTCTAGGTTTGTGTTTGCAAAGATGTGATTCAGGCCAAATGCATAAGAAGCGAGGTAAAAGGATGTGTTGTTTTGGAGCCTAGTCTGAGATCAGTCTGTGTGTTCAGTGGGGGAGGGGCTGCTAACACGTGATTGGCTTGTGAGGGTAAAGCATCAGAGTAGAGGACTTGCAAAATGGCTCTTAAGCCCTTTAAAGTCTATCCAAACCTAGCTGCTTACAAATTGAAACTTTTCACAAACAAAAGGTTCACATTATTTTTCCAAAAACTGTAAGAATTATTATTTTTTGTTTCTAACACTGACAGACATTGCAAAAGCATTCAAACCCTTGAACTTTTTTCTTTTTTTGTGTGTGTTTTTTACATTTACTCATGTTTCATACACAAACATAGATAGTATCCTATCTGATTTTCTTTATGCATAGTAGAGAAATTGAATGAAAATAATTTATTTGTACTGATGCCATCATACTGGAAGATGAACCTTTGCCTCCTACAGCTCTAGACAGATTTTCCTAATTTCACTCCCCCGCAAGTCTCACCAGCTTCCCTGTCTGTATAAAAATAAAAACATCCTCACAGCATGTTGCTGCTCACACCAGCAACATGCCTCTATTTTTCAGGTTGACAGGAATCAATTATGAACTGATTGCACTGGTTTTTATTTAGGGCTATCAAAGTACTCAGAAGTGAATGTATATAAATGCCACACTTTTCAGATAAAAACGTGAAATAAAAATGATGTATTCCTCTCCTTGACTAATTTGTTAAACTTGTGTGTGGGTTAACCATATGAAATTCCAATTAAATACACTGAAGTTTGCCATCGTAAATGACAAAATGTGGAAAAAGTTCAAGGGGTCATCATATTGTAGAAAATTCTAGATCTCAATGTTAAATGTTATTGGAACCTAAGATTTTAACTTAGCACTGCCTATTACAAGAATCACAATCAATTAATTTCTGAGTGCAATACTATTGAAAATTAAAATATCAGACAGCAGAACAATCAAAGCAAATATTGACCTTTGGGGACCTGAGCATATGGAATGATTCCGGAGAAGGGGAGTCTTTTTCCCTGTGACTGGTCTACAATAAAGGAGAAGCATCATGTAAATAAGACTGCATAAATTTTACTCAAGAGTAAGAGACAAAGTGACAATTAAAATATGTCCATGTCACACATAGTAGAACTTAGTAGGAGTGAAAACGCGCCTGCATGATCAAAAGAGCAAGGTTCCCTCTGAAGCTGATGTTTTTTTGGGGTTAGTATGGGAGGAATGCATGCAGAGCAGGGTAGTGGTTCAGCGGTGATGAGAGGTGACAAGTAGGTGGCACAGAGCAGCGCTAAGTGAACAGTTTAAAGGTGTTCAGAAAAAATGCAAGACACAAGATACATGTTGTCAGCTGCCAAGCCAAGCATTACAACTGACTGAAATCATGGCAATAATGGTAGAAAAAAACAAAGGATGATGGGATGCAAGTAGAGCAGAGTACCTTAATGCTCTGTAAACAAACCATGAACATAGTTGAGTCATGCCTTGGTGACAAATACATTTCAAAACACCTACATGCTTCCCTGGTTTTGGTTTCCATTGAGTCACTGACTTCTGTTAAAAGTTAGATGTGTTGCATTTTCTACTTGTATCATTAAGCCTTCTTGGTATGTAAACAAAATCCGTTGTTAATACCTTAACACTTATGTCACACTATTGCCTAGCTGCCTTGTATTTTTACTACTTCCAGCATGACATTAAACACTCCAACATTGCCATTCTACAAAACTGATACAGTAGCATATGCATATATCTTAAAAATATTTTCAAATGTGCCAAAATATGTGCCAAGTATAGAAACAGTGTGGCAGAAGCTTATTAATAGAAAAACATATTCACTGTAATATAAATATCCTACACACCATTTTTTTACCTTCTTACCATTTCTCTGGAGTTTCTACACAAAGCCATATCTGGGTCCAGTTTCTCCAGAACAAAATGATTCCTTTCTTTAAGTTCATTCCTCAATACAGTTCCCTTGATGAGGTATATGTGCGCCATGTAAGGAATGTTCCACACACCCCTTAAAGCAAAAAGAAACATAAAATCTTTCACTTTACTTCCATACTATCTTAAGGGAACAATGAGAGTTTGGTGATTTTATTCACTCCATGCATGAATTAGGATTTAGCAACTACAGACTTGTAGTAACTATGTGGTTAACAGAGTTGATATATGTTATGTGATATTCAAAAGTTTTTTTTTGTTTTGTTTTTTCTTTGCTTGTGACTGTTTGGAATCTGTTCTTACGCCTTTACAAAGAGAGTTACAGTGAGAACAATACTGTAACAGTTTTCCTGCAGAACTTCAAAGCAATTTGCTGTCATGAAAAACACACAGAACATTTAACTTTTTCCTGAGTAGCAATGGAAGGTGAGTTAAGTGTAACACAATCACAGCACTATGTAGAATATGTAATACATAACAAATGTGCACTTCAAAGGTGAACTTTCAAGTATTTGCACTGATTCCAGTGAGATACTGGACTTATGTCGCAATGTATCGCTAATAGTGGCTAAGAACATTTTCAAAACACTGAGATGCATTTGATAAGAATTACATCAACACAGAGATTAAAACTCGCATGCTGTGTTTGAAAAATGTAAAAAAAAAAAACTTTGTTAAGTGGTATATGCTTGACTCACACTCGTTTCCTTTGTACAATGTCGACATAGTCCTCAGATCGCGCATAGTAGCCGTCCAAACTCAAGGCTCCCCAGAAATTTGACCAGAGCTTGCCATGACGAGTGACAAGTGGTCCAATTACTTTTCTGTGAAGACAAAGTGGGAAAGAAATGGGTGCTTATGTAAAAGTGGATAAAACTAGACCAACATCTAATGTACAGATTTCCTTTAAAAACCTTGTGCTGGAGCTGAGCAATTAACTTTTACTTGAAATAACTGCCAATTCAGTAACAAATCCCATAAACATTTAATGCAAACCAGATCCACTCATTATGCTTGATTGAATTAAAAATGATTCCCATGCCTTGCCTCTGGTAGCTCTAAAAATGTTTCACTCTGTCACATTTTGGAGGGGAAGTGCTTCAAAAAAATCTTAATTAAAATATTCTAAATGTATTGTGGAATATTGTTTTTTTTACAGCTTAATAAAAAAGACATACCAAAATTGTTTTAATTTAAATTAGATGGCCGTCTGTTCTATGACAGAATCATGCAAAGGACATTTTCTAGTTTTTTTATGTTTTTTTCAACAGCCCAGTGCCAGTAGAAAATTCCCATGGTCCTTTAAATATCCGAGAAAGTCTCTCGCCTTGCATGCTTCCAGTCAGTAACAAAAGCCACAGTGACATCCAGTTTATGGGAAGGTTTCTTCACAATCATATGCCTCAGATGGGGAAAAAGGGTTTGCGTGTTTTTTTTTGTTTTTTTTTAGTATTTCCAAGCAGCATTTTAGGACTAGTGCACCCGACTCAATCTGTTTCTATGAGGAGGGGCAAAAGAACTGGAACCCAAAGCGACCTTTTTAAAACTTTAATTAACTTGGCTGTAATGTTCCTGTGGGTTTGTCACTTCAAGAATGAATCCCACACTTCAGCGAACACAACAGCTACCAGAGCACTCTGGTATGACTTCTGTTTCAGCTGTTGTGTGAATACCTGTTCTGTTCAATGAGGAGCTTCAGTGTTTGCCGGTTGGTGAGCATGACATCAGAATCTATGCTGAAATAGTAGCCACATGAAGAGTCCTTGCGGCAAAGATCCCTGATAAAACAAACACGGAACACTGTCAAAAATGTCTTGTTTAAATTCAAAAGAGAATATTAAGCACAGAGTCTGAGTATCTTTAAACCTTATATAGATGATGAATTATATGTAAAAAAAAAATTAAAACATTGGTTGTATATTTCATAATTTCATTCTTAGTGTCATCTATCCAGATAAATGCAGAGAGCATGAATTGTTTATAGTGGGAGTCTATTGATTTTGTCTTTCAGACTGGAGATGCAATACTGTTAAGGAACATGCATTTAACATCTGTACTTTAAACTTATTGAATAGGTTTTAATTAGAGATTCACCAATAAATCAACTTGTGAACAAAATACAGGAGGATTGAAAACTCAAAAATATATTTTTCCAGCCATAAAAATCACTGTATGTTAGCATTATGTGCTCACACTGCAGCAGTTGTTATTTAAACGGGAAATGCAATTTCTATGGATTCATATAAACTGTTCATTCAGCCTACTGTAGCAAAAGGCTAAACCTGTGAATGGTTGAGAATCCTTTTTTCCTTCTTCTCTACTTTTTCAGTTTAGATAATTTCATAACTGACTTTTTTGTGTACAAAAATTCTGTCTTTTTAATTACAGTTCTTGAAGAAAAGCTTGTGCTTGCAGGTGAGATTGGTGCATCCACAGCTTAAATACAAAAGGTTTTTCAGAGCAAGCACATTATGAACTGGTTAACTCAATCTTGTTTTGTTTATCAAACACAAAATTCTGTAAGATATTTGATTTATAACAAGCGTACATACATTCCCATGTTCCTGGCTTCTCCTTGGCTCAAATTTTCCTCTGGTCCCACAACTTTGAAGCTCTTGAACACATCCCTATTCTCCTCCCAGAACCTCTGAATGTGCTTCTCGTGATAAACCTCCTGGGCAGGGAGCCAATATTAACAGATTATTTGGGGGGATTTGAACTGCAGTGATCTCGAAAAAAAAAAACACAAAAAGCAGCTGCACACACTCACGTTGTTATGAACAAAGAGTTTCAGTTTATCTTTTGGATAGTCTAGAGTGAGCAGTCGCTGGAAGAATTCAGGGAGGAATGGAGTTGGCTGTTCAATGAACACTCCAACCAGCACGTCTGGATACTCCTGTTTAGATAAGAGGAAAGATAAATCATTTCTGTTTTAAACAACTAATTACAGTGATACAACACTGTTTCAAATAAATCAAGAATATTTACAGTTTGTTTCAAACGTATAGACATAAAAACATTATGGCTCTCCAGATGTCTTCGACATTACTTAGTGCTATTCTTTGCATTGCATGCTTTTCTCCTACAATCAAGCCCAAGTGATGATTGAAGGCATATAAAAGACTCAGAAAATGACACTGTGGACATGCTATACATAGATGGGAATAAAGGAGGACACAGCGATGAGGAAAGACTTTCCCATGATACTCTGCTTAGCCCACACAGGCCAGTCTGGACTTGTGATCATCTTGACCAGTTCACAGCAAAAGGTCTGGCCCAGGGATAAAATGCGTTCTTAACCGAACCGTCTAATTTGCACGTTCCGCAATGACTGTATTTCAGGCACAGAAAAGGAACCTCAAACATCAAGCCAACACAAGCTTAAATTGTTACACCAGGACTGTAGACAGGGTGAACCAATAAAGAAGAAAAGGTCACATTGACAAACTGGAGCATTTACAATGAGGTTCAACATGAAGCAGACACAGAAATTGGGCTTTTCTGGATGGCACGCTACTAGTCTATGGTGGGTTAAGACTTCCAGTGTCTTTGCAGGGCCAAAGGTTCAAAGTTAAAGTTCATAAAAGCCACACAGGGCTGCCTGTGGACTGAGTTCACCCAAGTAGAAAGGCCTGGTCACAGTGGGAACAGTGTTCCCACATGACCCGATATCCTGGTCATCTCTGTCCCAAACAAACAAAGAGACACAGTGGAATGATATGTCTTCTCAGGCTATTTTACTTCAGCAAACATTTCTGTATTCTTTGTGAAAGGTCAGCTGGATGCTTTTCATGTACCTCAGTTAGTGTTAATGTAGTTTTAAAAGTTTAAAACACCTTGCAAAATATTTATAGCCATTGGACATTCTCACATTTGTAACATGGTAATTGCAAACTTCAGTCTATTTTACTGGTATTTTATGTAAAGAAAAAAAAAAACAGCAAACAAACAAAACAAGGAAAACAGTATGTACTTGTAAAGAGGATAGGAAATTATTTTTTCCTTTTTTTCTCAAATCTGAAAGTTGCATTCAACCCTCTTGTGCCAATTAGTTTTTAGAGCTGAAAGTACTTTGGGGCATGTCTCCAGCAATGTTGCAAATCCAGAGACTAAAATCTTTGTCAATTTTCCTTGCAAATTAGCTCAGTGTCAGTGACCACAAGCTACTGTGAGCATCTGTTTTCAAGTTTTACACACTGTTCTGGATTTTGGTCAAGAGTTCTTAACTCATGACTGTCATGACACGTCTGTTTGCATGTTAAGAGTCACAGTTCTGCTGGAAAGTGAACATTCACCGAAGTGTCAAGTCTTGTCATTAAAGGAAGATGACCATGTCTTGGTGGGTTTGGGGTGGCATGAAATTTATAGTCAACATGTGCAGAATCTGCTGAGAAAATAGACATTTTTTCTCATTGTTTAAATCTGGAACCAGGGTTCACAATTCCCACAACTTTCTCCTGGACCTTTTCCTGTATTGTTCTACATATTTTTCTACTGTACTCTAATAAACCCATGAGGCCTTTATAGAAAAGCTGCATTTACACTGAGACTAGAATACACAATTGTAGTCTCCAAGATAATTGGTAGAAGTGACATTTTGCAGGGGTATCAGAGTAAAGTGTCCTGAATACAAATGCAAGACATTGCATTTGCATTGCAAAGACATTCACTTAATATTAAATGCAAATTTGCATTGGACCATCACAGAAAATCCCTGAAGCAATATTGATGTTTGTGGTTGAAATGAGCATGGCGAATGACTTTTTTGGAAACGCAAAGTCCTTACGTCATTAAACTGTGAAGAAAAGCTTTCAAAAACAAACAAAGCAAGAAAAAATTAATAAATAAATAAAATCAGTGATAGATTCCAAGCTCAATGCCCAGAGTGACAAATTGGGTAACATTCTTCACAGATTGAAGCGCACTGCCTGAGACATTTTCGAAAGCCTGCCAGTCTTGCCCAACTCCAGCCTAGACTGACAAATTTTCAGCATGACCGCTATAACTCACTATTGAGGAAAAAAGCCGGATTGCGGAGCCCACTAAAAGGCAGGCTGGTCAACAGTGACTCCCCTTTAAATGAGCACTTCTCAAAACCTCAGAAACCATATCCTGCACCACAGCCATGCAATGCTTCCCTTTTCTCCTGAGTAGATCACATCACGTTTGTGTGCCTTAAAAATGCCCAAAAAGTATATTGCAGGAAAGAAGGACGAACTGACAGCCTCACTTATCTGTTGAAAGAAGACAAACCGAGCTCTGCTCCGTCTGTCTAGACGGTTACCCGTAGCTAGACAGCTCGTACTGGAAATTCAAGAAACTGTTTCATCTTTTCCTTACTTCAGAAAAAGTTAGGTCAAAAAAAAATTTCCATGGCAGCAGTTTTAGAAAGAACAAGTATTACAAACAGATGGAAAAGTGCTAAATGTGAATCACTTACATGTAACTGAGACAAATCCAGAAGATCATCATCACAGTGGCTGCACCCATGTTCATAATTCCATGCGTTGGGGACATAGTTCCCCAGGTAGTTCAAGTACATCTGTGGAAAGAACAAAGTCAGTGTATAATCTTTGCTTCTTTTCTATTCTAGACTTCTATTCAGCAAAAGTGGTCAAAATTAGTTGTGCAAAAAAACGATTGGTTAAGAAATCAGAGAATGTTCAGTAATTGATGTAATGGACAAATCTATTTATTTTGATATATGTAATAAAAGTCACTGGAATACAACATTTGAAATATTGGTGCCAAATATACATGACTAGCTCATATGTTATTATTATTTTTTATCTCAATTAACGTTTTATTGATTTTCTTGTTTTAAGTGTTGTGTTAATATTATTTTTCATTTGACTCTCCTCTATATCAGTCTTGTATAATGAGAAAAATAATTCCAGTTTTGCTTTTCAATGAAAGAAATCCAAAGCAAAACATTTTTGAAATGAAACATATGTACATTAGTGACAAGAAGTCACCACCAATATTAATTTTAAAACAATCTATTTCACCACTGAGTTGATTTGTATAACTCTAATCCATGAAGCATTGTGTAAATAAAAGCAAGTAGACTTTAGAAAAGTAAGAAATATGCTTGGTAATATTTTTTATCTTTTTGTAACAATGTTTCTCAGCAATACGTCTCATAATATTGGAAACCCTGTTTATTCCCCTTTACATTGTGCCATATAAGTAAGAGACAGAAACTTGATTGAACATTTATCTAAAAAAACAAAAACTTAAAAGTGTTTGGTAAAAAAAAAAAAAAATAAATCTTTCAAATTCTGACCACTGCAAAACCTTTTCAAGTGGTATCCTATTATTTTTTTATTTCCTAAATATTCCGATCTCATCCACTGCTGCTGAGCGATATTTATCTTAACAAAAGCATGTTGTATAAGAGTATCTAATTTACTTTGCTAGTTTACCCATGCTAAAGTAGACATATAATCTTCCTGCAACCAGAATGAGCTGCAGATGATTAAACATGAGGTAATATTTAACTATATGCCAGTTATACAACTGTCCAGTCCTAGAAAGGCATGGGTTTAGTGCTCTACCATTAAGCGCTTCAACTCCAGCTGGTATGACATTTTGGGGAAAATGACTCAATAAATTGGTGGGTTTCGTTCAAAGCTCGTGTGGTCATTAGTGGAAAAAGGTTGTGATGAGTTAAAGGACGGGAAATATCAGACTAAACTTCCTTAGAACTGCAGCATTATCTTACAGACATCCTGTTAACTTACTGACTCTTGGACTGATAACTGAATGATTGCACTGAGCAAATGAGAAACACATGGTCAGAAGCATTAGCAAGCAACCTTGAAATGGATGAGGAGCCAACTATGGTCAGGGTCATCTGGCAAGTATCCGATAGGCTGCATTTTTTTCCACCCAATGTGGGGGAATGTATCAAGTGTAATACACTGTTCATGATGAGTGGTTACTGAGAAAGACATAAAACACTAGAGTAAAAAGAAATCCATCTAACATCAAGGTATACCAGATTTTAAAAAGTTGTGGTTTCAAAACCACCAAAAGTTCTCATTATACTGTTCCTAGGGTTTTACAATCCTTAAGGTAATCTGCCAGAGAGACTGGAATATTTCCAGGTCTTATGGAGCATAGTGTAATGTAGTGCTGCTCCTCCCCAACTTGTTGCTGCACAGGTGGCTGAATGAAAGCAGCTAAACTTTTCTCTCACTTATAAGAAAGACAAAATCTTCTCTCTAGAAATATCTCCAAGTGTGAATAATGACCATCTTTAAAACCAAAACTGGTTTGAACCTTATTTTCCTGCTGTAAGTGTTTCATCGTACTTATTTCCTTACATGTTCTCCATTCATAATTACCATATTTTGTTGGTATTGCCTCAGTTAGTTATGTGCACACAGCCTACTATAAATGGTAAATAGATTGAATATTTATTGCATCACATTGACCAAATTGCTTTAGCGCAAGTGCCACATTCACTGAGTCGAACTAGCTAACATGCACAAACACAAATAGGCAACTTAGTGTGAAGAGGCTTGCCCAATGGCAAACCAACATCTGCCAGAGAGGGAGCTGGAATTAAACTCATAACTTTACAATTGCAGGGTAACCATTCATTCCACTGAGTCATAGCTGCCTCAAGGTAAAATAAAGCACTGTTAAAAGTGCACTCGCTATACATAGTAATACATAATTTCACAAAAGAACAAACAAACAAAAAAAAACAGCTTTCATTCCAGCATAGTCAAAGTAAATACTGGTTTAGGATGAAATAGCATAACTATGCGAAAAACTAACATTTTGTTTTATAGATAGTAAAATGTATCTAACAAGAGTTTGAATCATTAAAAAGAAAGTATGGCTAATAAGGCATCTGAAACGTTGATGTGGTTTTAAAACACGTTTTTCAAGCATCTTCATTCTTCATTCAGACAGCTTGACTAATTACGCAGTTAATATCAAGTAGTTATACTCATGTTACTGCATACAAAAAACAAAGGATAAGAAATATATGTCTGTATGTCTGTATGTCTGTATGTCTGTATGTATGTATGTATGTATGTATGTATGTATGTATGTATGTATGTCTTGTTTAATCAACACAATTACCTTAAAGTTCAAACAAACTTTACCATTCTTTACTAATTCAAAATGTTTGCTTTAGCAAATGGTTAACAAGGAAAAAAACAATAAATGTTAAATATGTTATTTTTATAAGATAACATCTAACGTTATTATAAAATAACTATGTGAGATTATCTGAGTGGCAGTAGGAGTAATTGTTGCTTTTTTATCTGACTGTTAAAGAAAAAAAAGTTAGATATTGATACACATTTTGCTTATTTTGGGGGGTAGCTTAGAAACTAAAATATTCTTAAAGAGATTGACACTCATGAGAATTCTTTGCAAGCCCATTCCCACTTGTACCAAAGAGCAGAGCTTCATACTCACTTTAGTGTTTCCATTTCCATGGACGACAACAGGCAAAGAATTGTACACTGTGTTTCTTACTCGCACTCTGTCAGTTGCAAATTTAAGAAGCACCTCATCTGCCAAAAAACATAAAGAACACCAGATTTCAAGATCAGGTTTGAAAACCTGAAATATACCACACAAGGTCAATACGAAGTTAGTTCAGCAAGAACTAAGTCTTCTCACTAGCTCAATAAATACTAATAATTACTTACCAACAGCCCCGTTCAGATTCTGGAAAATCTGGCACTTGTGGTCCAGAGTCATATTAAGAGATTCCTGTAAGATGTGAACATAAAAATGTACTAGGCTGTCCAAAACATTTCTTTTGAAAAATGCCAATACTAAGAAATACAGTGACCTACTCGTTTCAATGGATCCAGGTAAATCTTAGTGTAAAAGAGCTGGTCGTCATCATTGTCGTGGAGATCCCACTGTGAAACTATTCTGTTTACATATGGGGCATAGCCAATTATACCTGCAAATAAATGAACAGTGTGAAATGCATACCAATGTGTAAATGATATGGTGAGAGATGTTTACACAACTGGCAGGCTGCTGGGTGGCTCACTGGCTTAACAGCCTCCAACTTCATCCGAGGAAGCCATGACGCCTTAAACAAAGTGTGATTTTTGGCAATTATCTGAGGCACACATAAACACAGGGCAGGGACGTTTTCTTTTCCACAGAAAGTAAAAGCGGTTTGCAAAAAGCTGCAATCTATTTGTTGTGACCATCTCACATCACATACTTAAACTCTAAATGTACATCCTCATGGTATACTCCTCTATAACTTGAGTTCCTTTCTCTTCTCTCACTCTGTCGCTCAAGGACAGCAACCACAGTAACAGATTGCAGGGTTTAGCTATGTTGCTGGTGTGTGTCGTTTTATATCCCATCATTGGAAAAAAACCTCAGACACTGTAAACAAGTCAATGGACAGACATGACATAATATAAATGGTAGGAATGAGGGAAGAAAGTTCAAAGCAAAATCATCAATTTTATGCAGATTATATTGTTGGTATGTGGTTCATTTTACAGATCCTGGGAAAGTGCAGTGAACCTTCTGCCTTAGTCTTCCTATCCTTTAGAGTGAAAAATATGCAATGATTCTCTGATCCCTCTAAAATATTCCCTCTGCAAAATACTAAAAAGACATAAACAATGTAGCATGAAACTTCAGGATTTAATTGAACACGATAATAGATTTTTATGCTGAATTTACCCCAATTCAAATGTTCCATCATTAATTGGCTTTATCCTGGAATCCCCAGACAAGATCACAGTTTTGGGGATGGTTATTAAGGCATTTTTAAATGCCTTGATAATACTTTGCCTTACAGCAGCTCAAGGCACTCAAATCCTGATCTATGTTGGTGCCCTGATGTCAGTGCTTTTATGTTGTTTGAAACTAATTGCAAGAAATGCTGCAGTGGAATGTGCCAAGTAGTGTGGTGTACACGTCTGCAGTTTGCAACCTTCCTGAGCATTTCCAGCAAATCCCAACAGTGCTAGACCAAACTGTGATCCAATCGAGGTCATTGAAGGACAGTGAACTTATTGCACTTTACAAGAAGAACAGTATGACATTAATTGAGCTTTGCAACTTAATCATCATGCTGGAAGGATGAGTTTAACTAGTGTGGAATCTATGATGTAAAAATTTAAAGAACAGTATATAAAATTGAGACTTGGCACGGGAAAACATTTTGTCTGACAAAACTTTATTTTATATCGAGGAGCAAAATAAAAGTGACCTAAAGTGACCTTCTTGTTCCTCTGTTTAAATATTCAGTCTAACACCAATACGGAATCTCTCCATCTCAGCTCCATCCCCAGAAGACTATACTCTCTGTGACACAACTGTGAACGTCCAAATGCTATAAAACTTTCCTCACTGGTCACTTGGGCGGTAGCCGTAGGAACACAAACAAAACCTGCAATTTCATGCAAACTGTGGCACACTAAGGGGCCCAAGACAAATCTACATGTCAAGTCAATGACAATGAACGCAAAAAGCAGTCTCTGATCAGTCTGAGACAGGAAGGCTCCACTATGGGAGGTCGCACCAAATTGATGACCACAGGGAAAGGAGCAGTTCAATGCTCCAGAGAATTGGACAGATGGGGTTTAGGTTAACCACAAATAAGCTTTTGCTTTGTTGCAAAATGCTCTACCTACGTAGAATTTTTAAGTCTGCAAGATGCACCATTTGCAATTACTTTTAGAAAACGCCACGACATGTAACCGTAATTATGTCTAATTGACCACTGGAAGGATAACAGCTAAAAAAAGATGTCTAAGCATAAGGTTAAACTTTGGGCAAATTTCCTCCTCCCACATTCTGCTCACCATAGACAGGAAATACTTCACAATCTAAGTTTACTTGGAAAATATACTCAAATTTTACACCAGGAATTAGCAATAAGGATCCTGGGGTTTTCTATTTTAAAACTAACACATGCTTATTGGTGTTCTTTGTTGATGCTGCAGCACTCTTTAAACCAAATACTAGAACACTGTGCTTAGCCCACTGAATTCCAGAAAGGCCTGCAAGTCTTCAGAGTTCAACAGCTAATGGTGGAATGTGTTACACCCAGAGAACTGGGGTGAGTAAGTGGTTTCAACCTGTGTAATCCAGCATTACTTCAACTTTCTACGCATGCATAGAGTAAGCTGTAATAAAGTCTTCTGCAAATGTTAGACATAGTGTAAAGTGTGGTTAAATACAGGTATCAAGTTGGGGGTGGTTTAGGAGTTATTGTACCCTAAAGACATAATATAGATGGAAACCCACATATTTAAAGCTCTGTGTGAAATCCCTGTACTTATACTATAGAAATACATCTATATTAGTGTATAAAAGACTGTTATAAGCTAAGACAGACAGTTTAAATAGCAACATAAACAAGCAGTGATTCCAGTGTTTCTTGCATTCTTCTTTATTATGCCTTCAGGTAAAGTGCTGAGACACTGTTTGCCCCCTTACAGGTTCCATTAGCTTTTTTGCATCACATCTTCAAACCAATGCTAAAATCATACAAAAATGTCTTCATAGAAATTTAAAACAAATTTCAAATGGTGATTTGATTTTAAAATGTTAACTAGCCAATGTTAGCTATCCAAACCAACCTGGCCCTATGTGAAAATGCATATATCCCCAAGTTTCCATTTCAGCAAAATTCTGTTTTAAAATATCTATTATCTCAGTGGTGCATAAAAAAAAATTGTGATGTGGTACATGTCATGAAAAGCTATTTATGTGTTAAAAATATCTGGTAGAAAGAATTTAATGCATGATTTGTGATACATATTTGACTGACAACTTTTACTGGTATCATTACACATTTTTACAGAACATCTGCTAATGTTCTTTAAAACAATAAAACAATAAAAAATAGAAGTTTGAGAAATGTGGTTGTCTCACTTTTGTGCTAGTCAATGAACATATTTTAGGTGCAACATTGTTTTTGTGGGTGAGTTTTACAGTGTGAACAGGAATGATCAGGTTTTCAACAACAATCAAAACACTTCGGTCCTTAAAGACAAACTGAACTTTTGGAACCCACCTCCAGAGTTGAGGTAGCGCTTGCCACTTCGGACTAAAGGGTACTTCTCAGCTAGCCTCTTATCTGGCCATATCAGTCCCTCTGCAGCAAACAGCATTTTGTGATTGGCTTGTTGGAACTTCCTAAGAATCTCCTCTGGTCCTCCAGCGAAGATAAGATCATAACTTAGGGGGGAGGAAAGAGGATAAAATATAACAGATCGTTAGCCTTTTATTTATCCTGGAGGAGCAGTTTTGTCTTCAACATATTTCACTGAATTTGACACATAGTATAAGCTTTCATTTGCCTTGGACTAATAGAAATCTGAATGTAAACAAAGCACAGTCTTTGTGTTTGGTAAGACTGAATTTTCTGAGAGCCTGTGCAGTGCCATGGTTTCAAATGGGGTTTATTTTTCCAGACATTGACACACACAAAACAATATAATTATTCAAAGGGCTGATCTTAAAGTATCAGTAATTTAATTTATTTGGTGTTTTTTTATTGGTTTGGAGTGGGCAGCTGGCCCTTAGAGCAAAATCATGGTAATTTCCAAAGAGTCATTGACTCTTTAACATCTTCAATTAATGGGAGCTTATTCTGCTTGTTTGACAGCACAAGTCTGAAAGCTTGAAAGCATACACAGCTTGTATGTAGGTCTAAAAATAGTGCAGTATATGGCCCATTTATAGAAGATGGCAGGAAAAGTAAAGGTTGAACCACAAGAGGAAGCCTGACGTAGGCGAGGAAGTTGAAAAGTTTGCTAACATCTGGCAGACACATGTTCATATAAAAATCCCTTGCGACTTGTTAAATCATAAATCACGTACTTATCCCGTTAACATAGGCCTGCTCTCCATAAACCATTCAAGATTGTGTCTGAGAATTACACGGAAATAAATTCAAGACAAATCCACCTTGGAAATCTCAGATTTCCATTTATATGTATTTTATTGCATTACTTTTCAGGCTGTCTGTGGTGTTTACCAAAACCTCAGAGCTTCTGTAATGGAACTAAAAAGGCTAAATAATATCATATGATTGAGAAGGATATGCTAAATGATTTTAAGTGTTTGATGAGTTAACCAGCAGCAAGGGGACCAGCAATGCAAAACATGGAGCTCTTTATTTATCATGGCAGAGGGGCAGTGCAATATCTGCCTAAAAGAGATCCAGGACACCCTGACCAGAGTTTATGGGAAGCCAGTTCTACAAAAGCACTCCCACATGATGATGACAATACTTTCTGGTAGTGTGTTGAGGATGATGGGTGTCTTAGTTTTCGCTCCCTACAGCATTTACCATGAAGACCAGAAAGTTAAATGTTGGTTGCATCTAAACAATTAAACTTCAGCGTATTTGCTGTGGACTCTATTTACTAATTATATTACTTTTGTAAGCAGTTGATTTCAGTGGAATTTACTTAGGGATATCAGAGAAAACTATTTCATGCCACAATTTTAAAGGTTTTGTTTGATAAATAATTGTATAACCATGTGCCATTTTCCTTCCACTTCCCAAACATAAAATATATTGTGCTTTTCTATCTCTGACAGTAATGACGCAATGTTAAAGTTTGAGGTTGTAACTTTACAAAATGTAAAAAGTTATAGGGAATGAATAATTTTGCAAGGCATAGTAATGCAAAAGACATTCAGTAATAGGTTTTAGTCTGAAATTATGCTGCTTGAGAAGTGTTTGTAGTCTTTTCTATTCATTTCAGAAACTATGCATGTTCTGAAGTGCATTTCTTTACATTTGCTAAATGAATTCATACTTAACTTTTTAGGTGACTGAATTGTGAAACAAGATGCAAGGCCAAATCAGTACCTGCCTACACACTCCTGGTGGGCCAGAAAGATTTCAAATATAAAACACAGTGAATTACTTGTAATCCTCTGACATTTCCAAGTAGTTTATTAGACCACAACTGCTTCTTTTAAAAGAGAGAAAATTTCTTTCTAACAACCTGCTTCAAGGTGCTGTGAGCTGCAATTATGACTAAAATTATAGATTTAAGATGTCACTGTAAATATTTTTGCTCTATTTAAAGATAAAGACTTGTGCAAAATATTTATTTTTAATACCCTCACTTTACCCATGGAAGTATTTTCCCTTAGTGTTAAGTTTACAGTTGAGCTACCTGTATTTGAGAATTGTTCTCACGTATAATAACGCCTATTTTTTAATGTTTAATTGTTTGATCTGGCGTTCAAATCTGTTATTACAGCACGTGGTGGTTAGCATTTGCACCATGCTGGAAAAAGAGCTTTGGCTCCCTTTTTTGGTTGGAAGTGAAAGGTAAATCAAACTAATGTTTGTAAAGAAACAAAACAAACTCAAAGCCAAGTATGTCATACGTTACAATAAAAAGAGTGATGCAAAATATAGATACCTTTACATTAGTTTGGCTCATAACATACCTATCCACAAACAAAATGACAAGATCTTCCTGAGCAGCCAGATTCTCCATGGCCTCCTTCAGTAGTCTGACTTTTTGCCCTCCACCAATAGAACGACCAACATCACCGCCTTTCCACGTCTCTCCCATCCCCAAGACCTGATGCAGACAAAAATACAGACAAAATGTCTAAACTATGAACTTGCTGAACACATAAAGTTTGGCTGTGAAAATGTCCATTTACATCTATATCTAAGCAACCATAAGTCTAATAGGAAAACCTCTGAAGGAGTTGGTCCCATGTTTCTATGTCATCTCACTAAGGGACATCTCACTAATTCCTATTTATAAATGCTACCAAAAAACAAAAATATCCATGTACATTCTTTAATGGGGAGATTTATTTTATGTGTGTTTGTGCTGATGAACAGTGGACATAAAAAGTCTACCCACACCTCTTAAAATGCCATGTTTTTGTGATGTTAAAAAAATTTGACCATTTAGAACAACACGTCTAATTCAACTGGAAAAAAAATTTAAGAGGGAAAATATGAATATATAGATTACACCCCTAATCTACATTTTGATTCAATTCCAATATCCGTGTGTTCACTTCAGAAGCAGGACTAAATCTGAGAGATGATCTGTGAAAGAATCCCCTGGAGAGGGCTATGGATGAGAGGAGTGATCAGAATCTGACAGATTTGCGAATCTTTATATAACAATGGACAAATACTGATGAGTTAATAAATGGAACACATACGGAAGAAGACTGAATAAGGATTCTGGGTGAAGTATTAGTTTAAGATATGCAAAACAAAGCAACTAGGTTTTTGCACCATTTCAACTGTCACAATTTTAACTATTTTACTTCAAACATCTGTCTTTTAGTTCATGTTTGAAATTGGGAGTTATTTACAAAAAAGACGATGACAATTAACATAAAAAAGTAAGACAGGAAGTAGAATTTCATTAGTAATCTTCTGTAAACTTTATACTGATAATGGACCAAAGTCTTAAGTAACTTGATAGAGAAATAAAGTAGTGTAAAAATAAAGAAAATAGTTTTCTATTATATTGATACAATTACAGTACTACTGTACTATTTAGAAAAAGGGTACCAATTAAGTTCATCTATGAGATTAAAAGTATTTTTTCAACATAATAATTTCTAAATGAATATTAATCATACTTTTCAGTAAGCCCAACCTTATGTGTTTTTTATGTATATGTTTGATGACATTCAAATTTTAAATTAAGTGTTTAACAATTATCATTTAATCACAACTAAGGGTGAAGTGAAATATAGAAAAAAAATAAGATTTCAAAAATAATCTAATTTACTGAAAATGATAACAAAATTAAGACACCATTATAGTTGTCTTCTCTGGTTCTGTAACCTGATTACTGAACATTTGAGATCAGTATTATAATCAAACTACTGAAAAAGTACTGCATATAGGGGCACATGAGGTTAGCAGTGCAGGAATGTCACCACCAACTTCCAAGCTAAGAACAAACAAAAAAGTTTCTTTTAACCACAAAAGTCAATTATGGAGCTACATCATGGAGTTTCCCTTTGGGATGGAAGTTTTTCACAGCTTGCTGCACATCTTTGTTTCCTTTAACAGGCTCAATTGATTCTGGCAACTGTGTGTGGAAAGCATTTTCCTGCTGAGTGTGTGTTAGTTCTGTATAATTACAAACAATAGGAATATTTGGGCATGGATTTAGTAAATGAGATACTCTTACCTTCACAGTGTAGTTGAAATAATTGGCGGTCTGCATAAAGCGCTGGAAGCCATCTGTTTCCTTAGTTGCCACAGTTAAGACCACCAGCTTTTCTGAAATGGACACAACTTTGGTTAAAATTCATCAAATATTTTTTGGCTGCTAAATTATAGGGATGAAGGGATATATCCCTACACAGGGAAACTACAACATATAAAGTTGTAAAAAAATTGGCTGGAGTTAAAACATATCCGCAAATATTTATTTTCCTAAGCTTAAATATAAGTATTGAGATTCCCTCTGCTATCCTATGAAGCATGTCCCTTGTAAACCTCAAACCTATGTCAACATACTGTTGACCCTTTGGTTTAGCAGTCTGAACCTATGTCTTGATTTAGGAATGACTGTTGTAATTTTAATTTCATTTAAAAACAGTGGCATATTTTCAAACATAGACTCAATTATCTTTTTCCTGTTGGGATAGAGAGGTTCCCAGAAACCTCAGGACATTTCCAGTTGCCTTGAGTGCTGAAGTTTGAGGTTTAAGGAAGGGTTAACCAAACACACATTTTCACCAGTAGTCTAATGTAACACTAGAAAGAGGAAGAGTTTTTTTTGAATAGCCTCCAAATCTTGAATCAAATATGCTCTGTTTGTTTGACGAGACAAGTTGAGGAAATTTCCATCACCTCTACATCTTGTTCATCAGATGTTATTACTACATGAAGGGAGAAGACTAATTTGCTACTGGCAGACAGTAGAAGTCTGCTAAACATGTGCTAGTCTTCAGAGAGCGCAACAAAAACTTATTGGCCCATTAAAACAGTTTTATAAGACTACTTGAAAATGAAAAGCAAATTTGACCTTTATTTATTAGACAGCATGGTTACATCAAACGCTTGTAAATCATTTATTAGTCAATGGATATGAATCGAGTCTGAAAGAGAATTCTCCCGTGTCTTTCAAAGGGCTTTAACAGAGCTAATTGAAATGACATTTTAAGCCTCATCATAGCTAAAGAGCAAGTACAACCCTCATCTCACTAACTTAACACAACAAACTATAATGCATTTTACGGATTGCAATATGACCACCTGGCTAATAGTGTGCTGGTTCTCGTTTGATGCCACACCCGTGTTAACCCTTCAAGGAATGGACTTTTCTAGAACCCTGAATGTAGGATGCATTATATGGCACCATGATGTTGGTGGCAGAATTCTTTTTGCAAATTGAGGTTGAACCTCTTTAGATTTAACTTTATTATCCTGCATAGTCTATAGATGTTTGGTGTAATTGAGATCTAGTGAGTTTTGGGGCCTAGTAAACACCTCAAACCTGTTGCTGTGATTATTTGCTTTCAGGATGAGAACATTATCCTGTTTTTTATAGATCCATGGTCCAATTCTAATACTCATGTGCCCACAGCTGGCACTTTCAGCAGTGGAAAGGGGTCAGCAGAGACACCCTGACTGGTTTGAAGCTGTGTAGCATGAAACATATCAAAATGTGATCTGCCAGGGTTTGGAAAACTTTTCTATCAGAACCGGCTCAACTTCTTCCAAATTAGAGCTAAATTACACCAGCAGTTGGATCAGAAGACATGGTTCAAACTTCATTCCCCACATGCAACAAAAGAGCCTTGGTCACTGCTTCTTTCTTCAACCACTTCCAATATGTACTGTAGGTAACACTGCAAAATGGGAAGAGCTTCAGTTATAGAGATTCTTTAATCCAGTCCATTCCAATATGAAAAGTGTAAAGATTTGTGGAACTCTAAAATCTTTACACTTGAAATATTTTCTTCCTGCTTCAAACACATCAACTTTAAGAACAAAATGTTCACTTGCAGCATGATATATATCCCACTCCTTAGCAGATAGTATAAAGAATAGATGATCTGTTATTCACTTCACCTGTCTTTAGTTACAATGTTATGCCTGATCATCTTGTGCCTAACCTATGGTTAGGCACAAGATGATAATTGTTACTTTCTGTCCTAGCATTACAATACATTATCCCAAAAAAGGCAGTTCAGAAGATCATTGGTTTTACCATGTGGAATAAAATGTAACCTATTGTGAGCAACATGCATTCCCTGTTCCAATTCTAAGCATGAAGAAAGCATTCATCAATTACAGGCCTCTCTTTCCACTAACAGTTAAATCTACATCCATTGTCAAATGTTTCTGCTTCTGTTGATACATATACTTTTTAGGTGATCACAGATTCTCAATTGAGTTAAGATCTAAAGTTTCCTGGAAGTAGTTTAAAATCTTAGGACATTGTTATCAATGTAT